>FIZR01028730.1:0-28063 GCA_900060175.1 Ferrisia virgata
CCCCAAAAAAAAAAAAAACCTTTGGGTATGATGGACAAAATTCTGTTTAAAAAAGGGGAAATAATTCTTGTTGAATTTTTTCAAGATAATGAAGTGAAAATATGTAATTTATCATTTCTAATGGCTGAAGAAATGAACTTACTTTTTTTTTTTACTTTTTATCTGGCAAAAAAATTCAAATATATGATTTCTTAAATTTTTGTACACTACTTTGTCTCCCCTGAAAGAAAAAAACTGCAAAAATTTCTTGCGTTTGGTCTCACATGGTCCACTTGGACACGTTAATAACAAAAAATTCGAAAAAATTTCTGTTTCTCATGTAAATTTTAAAATTTTAAATCAATTTGGGGTAGTAAAGAGTCAAGTTATCCCTCCCCCTGGTTTTAAAAAATCTGAAATTAACAGAATTTGAATCAAAATTAATGTCAAATCGATGGTTTAGACATCGAAATTCGCAGTGTATACTCCTAGAAGAAAAAGCAATAAAATTAGGATATTCGGATTTTGAAAATTTACAATTTTGGTTCGAACCTTTTTTTCACAAATGTTTAATTTGGAAGATTAATATTTATCAAAATACTAAAATTTGAGCTTCTCCATCACTGAAAGTTGAACGAAATATTCACCGAATTTAGAGAATTTTGGGTATACTGAAATATGTATTCAACGGTAATAGGTATCTAAACACGAAATTTCTAATTCTAGTGAATTTCTTATGGGTTCGGACTATTTTTCAGCCAAAATGACTGTGCCACTGGGTCAGCATTGAGCCGAATATTGTTCATAAGCAATGGTGCAAAACAGGTCATGCATAAAAATTGTTGAAGAGATATATAACGATTTAGCAAAATGAAAATTGTGTTTTTTCTTATTTCTTCCTTTCCTTTCTCCAGCTATTAATTAATGTTAAGGTACTAATGCTTTGTGTATCCGGAAAACATAATATTTTCAACATTTAAAACCCAACCAAACGAAATACATAAGTTAATCCCATACTCGCGTAAATAACATTAATTTTACAAATCCTTACCAACATAGGTAGTAGGTAGGTAGGTATGTAGGTAAAAGTTAGACAGATACTTTTATACTGCATACATGCATTAGAATTATTTTAGCTGCGTACACGAAAAAGTATACTTATGTGTACCTAAATATAGATGGTTTCGGATACTAACCTTCGTACATTTGTGCATATTGAGGGAAACCAGCTGCTCTAAGCCATTTACACGCTTCAGTTGCTTCTATTTCTGAAACAAATTACATAACACGGTTACAATCGATACATTAACTAAGTTGCATACGCTTATCTACATTAAAAAATCTACAGCAACAAAATAACATTACAACTTTTATATAGAGTACATATAAGTATGCATATAAGATGAATGGATGCATAGAGGAACCTGTTTGTTTGTTTGCTTGTTTTTTTTTTTCGAAAAAAAAAATTCTCTCAGTTTGACCACTACTGTCTAAAAAAGATTGAGAATGACCAATACATACGAACGTAATTAAACCTTGTTCCAGTCTATTTACAAGTACTAATACATCTTCCAAATATCCATACGTAGACAGAAAACAAAGATAAAATGTCTTGTTAGCGAGAGGATATGTTAACGGGAATACGTTATCTTTGGTATCAATTCGGCGGGACGATAACGACGACGACGACGGTGTTCGTACCTTAGCTATAGCTCAATAAATACCCGCAAGTTGGACCCAACGTTGGAAGGAACACGAGCCATGTATTAAGGCTACAGGCACCGAACACGCATCTTTTATTCCAAAACAAACGAATCCACTTCATTATAAAAATAAACGGACCACCCGGCAGAATAGAACTATTTTTGAATTTTTATTAATAACCAAGAAATTTATCCTCGAATCGGGTTAACCGTTGACCGAATTATCAGTTTTATAAACTGTACCTACAAGTGATTCTTTTTTTAGTAATCGAAATCGAAAGAATGTATTCATTTTCGTAAGCAGATAGGCTAGTGCGTGGTGTTTTTTTTTTCTTTTTCGTCGGAAGCTCCTGAACAAGGTGTTGAAAAAAATTTTACACCGCTCTACTGCACAGTGCCTACATACTCGTGTATATAAAAGTAACCATGCGATAAATATCTTGCCATTGATGATTGATACTTACGTGTAAATTTTCGCGCCGGTATTAATATTCAAGTAGGTCATATCAACAATATGATACCTACTTATACGCAAGCATATGATGACAAGTATCTACCTACCAACCTACCCAACGACCAACTTGATCTTCAAAACTTCATTCACTATTTAGTATTTTTATGCCAAAATAGCTATTTAGTACCTCCCCCCCCCCTGGTCACCGTAACGTGTACCATTTAACATCGAGATGCGAGCGTACAACTAACACGTTGCTTTTATACCAGCTAATGGTAAATATAAATTAAAAATTCAACCAATCGGGGATCGAAAATTAAACGATGGTTTCGTCAGCATAGGTATACACAGTATACACGTGTCGTAAAACGATCACGTTCGGATTTTGTAAATAAAAAATTTCGAAAATTGTTTCATCACGTGTTTGGAAAAAAAATTTACATATAGTTTTTCAACGAAGGGAGAGGTCAGATGTATGCGAGCTGAGATTAAACCATTTAAAAATCATTCATCCTTCATTGTAGTACGTAATTTCCATCAAATTAAGGACTTGCAGCCAAGTCTTTAACTTCCAACTACGGATAGTCTAACTTTCCAACATATTCAACCGTGCTCTTTTCACTCGTACGTCAGATATTCGAAAATACAATTTTTAAATAAGATAATTTAAATTTTGGACAACGAAGTAACGTGTAATTATTTAAATTATGACAAATTATAATGTTTTAAATGATGAATGCGATTGAATATTTGGCACAGTTCGGTTGGAAAGCATATAAATTTGCAAAATAAAAAAAAACGCATTACGATGGAATTTGTACTTCTAAGAATCAACATAATAGGATTTTCTCTTTGCACGAAGCCTCTCTCTACAAATATATGTATCTATTCGTGTATCACTACCGATACGTTGCCAAAGGAGGATTTTTTTCTTAGATAACAATTCGCATTGTGAACCTTACCTCATATCTTAAAAATTAGATATCATCTACGTACTTCTTCGTAAAACTGATCTTACGGTTAGATGAGAAGTGGTGAAAAAAAATTCTAAAAATGTACAAATTTTCAGGAAAAGGTCCTTGCGTAACAGGAATTATCCGTCATAGATTTTTATGAATCACGTAACGTGAAAATGAGACCATGTAATGGAAATAATGAAAAAAGTCAGAATTCCCCCCCCCCATTTTATACACTAAAAAGGGAGAAAATCCAGAGCATTAAAAATTTTTTACGCTCACGAAACATCTATCGTCAGAGAGCTATCAGGTTCTATTAAATACAAGCATCGAGTACCGTTTTGACTAATACGCCACACAATAATATAACGGACCATTAAATATGAAGAGCAACGTTAGTGCTGCAAAACACATTTCAGAGTAGAAGAGCAAAAGAGGAGAAGGAGATCATTCCACTGTGAATGTTTTGTTTTTTTTTTTTTTTTTTTTTTTTTTTTTTTTCAATCCACTGTGAATTTTTTTTTTTTTTTTTTTTTTTTTTTTTTCATTTTGCTGGAATGCGCGGCACTTTCCAGATAAAAAAAAATGTATTCGAGAGTACGTATTTTATACAAATATGCGTAACATGTGATACATAATATTTGAATTAACGGATTGACTTTACACATCGTGTCTTTTTTTTGCGACGTCATGCCACCAGATACTTCATAATGCTGTCTATAATACCTATCGCTTATCAGAAAGATCTTTAATGCAGTAAAGTGATACCCATTGAAAATGTTTTCCTAAAATAAAAACTTTACACTAAATATTTTTTTGAACGTGGGGCAAATCAAAACAATCAAAATATTTCTAATTTTAAGCCTTAAAGTAAAGATAGCTACCTACATTTTACGTAGGTGTGTGCAAACATTTAAAGGCTGGTAAGGTTATTCAACGTTCAAATTCGATAGCTTTATTCCCTATAGAAATACTATTTTCTCATTGAACGGCAAATATCGAACCTTTATACATAACGTATAGTTGAATTACGAGTAAGTCACTGTAGATACAGGTAGATAAGTAAGATTCCCAATCCTCTGGTCAAATTTCGATACCCCAAATTCAGCCATTAATCCGTACAGCGTAGAACAAAGTTCAAACACACCTTTAATTACACGTACGGTCGTATATCTTTGAAAGTGCCCAGTAATACAAATGCACCCAATACTTATGCAAGGAGCCGGAGCGGTTTTTTTAGTCTGATTTTCTGTATCATAATTGTCAACGAAAACCCAGCTATTATAGTCTATCAACCTACAGTGGGTAAGAGAAGAATATCAACAGAATCCGTTTTGGAGTTTTAGAAAACCATCACGACCATTTATGGCCGTGTTAGCCGTTTATTTTTCATTTATTCAGTTTTTTTCCCCGAAACTAAAACATTATTTGCTTAGCTTGATATTGACAAAAAACGATCAAATTTGGTAAGTAGGCTTAGATTGACGGCGGATTTCATATTCTGGAGTGAGGTTGACCTTGGGTCAAAATTCAGTTACGCCCAAATTCGGGGGAGGGGGAGCTGAGGAGCTCAAATGGCAAAAATTGTTTATTTCTGAACCAATCGACAGAGAATCCAAAGTTGCATAGCATATCCAAAAATCAACCTTCTAGGTCAATCAGGAGAAGAAATATGAGGGTTTACCCCTTCGTGGCCTTGAGAAGTGTCCCGATCTTTTCCTATCTCCTTCCCAAATTGAGCAAGAGAATTGAAATTTGGTAGATAGGCTTAATAGTGGCCATAGATGTATATTTTGAGGGTTACAATTTTTCAGCCCCGTTGCTTCCCCTTACTGCCCCTGAATGTGGTTTCCTCACAGACTCAAAAATGCAATTTTTTTGTCGATTTTTTTAAATATTTTGTTTGAGCTGCGCACCCCCCCTCCACCCCTACCGAATTGATCTACGAAGTTGGAATCTGGTATGAAAATTTAGTATAGGTCCTGAACGTGCCTTTTAGTGGGTTTCACTTTTCATCCTCATTACAGCCCGCTCACAGGCCCGAAAATATAATTTTTTGGTCGGTTTTCTAGCTTAAGTTTCTGTGTTATATTGTCAATCAGAACCAGGCTATTACAGTCTATCGACCTGTAACGGACGAGTAGGAGGGGAATATCGGCTACGTCAGATATTGTTAATTTTTATTTATTCATTTATTTATTTATTCCTTTATTTTTGTTTTCCCGAAGACTAAAATCATCTATTCGGCTCCATACTGATCAAAATCACTCTAATTCAGTCAATAGGCTCAATTTGGTAGCAAATAAGATATATATAAGTGGAGACTGCTTTGGGTCAAAATTCAATCATGTCCAAATTTGTGGGAGGGAGTGCTGAGAGGTCAAAACTGCAAAAACTGTCCCCTTTCGAGCCAATTGATAGTGAATCCAAAGTTGTATAAATTCCCAAAAATCAGCCTGTTGGGTCAATTAGGAAAGGAGATATGGGGATTTTCTCCTTTATGACCTCGAGAAAGAGCCGTTCCAACCCTATATTTCTTCCAAAGTGAGCTAGGAATTTGAAATTTGGTATACATTCTTGGTAAAGACCATAGATGTGCCTTTTTACGGTTTCGACTTTTCAGACCCATTGTACGTCGTCTCAGCCTTGGAAATGTAGTTTTTTGGTCGGTTTTCCTCAATTTGTGAGTTTGTTTCATTTCATTTTTATTTATGCTGTTGTTGGTTCTGTCCATTGTGAATAGACTTTAACAGATTTTTGCAATTTTAACGACTTTCAGAGGTTTCAAAATCATGCATGAAAATAGTAAAAATCGTGTATTTTAAAGCGGTTATCAAAGAAAAATCCGAAAAAAATTAATTTCAATTTTTTGTACCGACAATAGTATGAAAAAAAGTTGAATTTTTTCAAATTTTTGTTTGAGTAGCCTACTATGATACATTTATACCAAGAAGTTCGAAAAAAGTTTTTCTTCGATTTCTATGTAAATTTTGAAATTTTAAACCAAGATGAAGTGGAGTAAGGGTCGACTTAGGGACCCCAAATTTTCACCACGTTCATTTAACGTCATTTCGCAACTTTTTTTTCATAGCCCCCTCCATCTTTCAAAAAAAAAAACAACATAAAATTGAAACGCCCTAGTGAACAATTCGAATACCTGAAAATCAGTCTCAAAAAGCATCGCAAGGCGATGATTTTTTTTCATTTGATTTTGACTCGAATACCAAACGATAACAAAAATCATTGATTTATTTATTCTTTTCGATATGAAATCCAACCGGTGATAAATACCTAACTAGCGGTTCAACGTTTATTTAGTTGAGTAGGTTTTAAATATATTTACATTGTATGCCATCGTTATTTTCATAACCCCTTTCAGACTTTACCTATAATACAGGTGCAGGTATTGGTAATAGGTATTCAACAGCCCCTAAAACTCGTTGCCTAAGTTGACATTTCGTTTTGAATATTTGAAGCGTTATTAAGTAAGTATAGAATCTTGGTGTAGTCGTTTTTCATTTCTTTAAATGAAATACAATCTCTTAACGATCGTTTGTCGATAAAGAATCGCTGTAAAAAACACACACGCACACAATCGTTCAGTGATTCTTAACTCTTAACTTTGCATCTCACTCGCACATCGTACGTCAAACCAATCTGAAAATACGTAGGATACAGGAACGCTTATAATCTATTCCGTGAATGAATTTATATAAGTCAATAAGTTACGTAAGTGTAAGTCAACGCGCATAAATAAGTTCACACTTCTTAATTCGTATCCTATTATTTACAAGTTTCATTAACACCGCTTTCAACCGTGTATTGACTTTATTTTTTCTTTCATTCTTTAAATGACCAGAACCAAGGTAGGTACGTGTGTTTGCAATAATACCTATGGTATACAAGCAAAGATCGCATTGACCAATACATAACCAGCAAGGTTATTCTATTCGGAGCGTGGAAATGCCTCCAGAGTACAATTCAATTTTTCATCTCCGTTTCACGTAAATACGTATACGACATCGACATTAAAAAAGGGAAACGAGAAACACTTTGAAAATCACTGCGCGAGTATTTATGCTTCGAAACGTTTCCAAAGCTAGACTGCTTGACGACGATGACGATGACGACGATGACGACGACGACGACGACGACGACGACTTGCGACGTACGTTTCACATTCCATCAACGTTTATTTCCATTTCATTATACATAAATACATATACGTACAGGCTTTCTGGTACAGCACGTAGCCAATTTCACAAATACTGATGCAAATAAGTCGATCAAATTCTATTTTAATCGTCATTGTTTTTCTTCGTTTCCACAACGATAACGAGAAGGTTAAAAATTCAATAGTCATTGTTTTATGGTATACTCCATCACTGGTAGTTGTAAGTAACATGACATGGGTACCTTACCTAGGTAGATAGATACTGGAGAGGGACGTGTATTCAGCACAAGAGCGTTACAAATTGAATATTCATTGTTTTTTTTTTTTTTTTTTCATCCATCGCTACTTTATTTTTTTCTCGCTTCGTTAATAGAATAATACATAAAAATATTGCAGATGTTGAGTTTGGAGAAAGAAAAACATCTGATAGAAAGACAAAAAAATAAGGAAAAATTATAACTAATTTATGAAAATATTTCATTCGATCGGTATTAAGAGACGTCAAATAACTGAGGTTTATTTTTCCAACATTCGAGTAACATCGCCATCGAAAGTTAAATACGTATAAAAATCACTGAAAGCTTCGTCATTTTCTAAAATCATTTTTCTTTCAAGCTTCGATTCTACGACTGAATTTTTTCAATATCACGATGGTATTTTCATACGTAAAAATAACTAACGTATTCTTATAAAACTACTTCTCCAAGCGTATACTTTTTGCAGTACATGCAGCAATTTGAAACATTGCGAATGAAATTTTAAAACGTAATAGTTAAATTGTGACAGAAAGCAAAAGATTATTAAAATTACCGTTGCAAATATAATGGAAAAAAAACTAGAAACGAAAAGCAAATTCAATGAGAAAGAAATTATGAATAAAAAAAACAACAAAGAACAGTATTTTAGCCTGGAAAAAATTTAAACGAAAAATATTTAAAATGCAAATGAAGGAGAAGCAAGGACAAGGCAGAGTAAAAGAAACGTAGATCGAAAAAAATATCGCAGTGTTTAAATAATTATCGATAGAAAACAAGGTTGATAAAAAGTTCGAGACAAAATATTGCGTATTTATTCATAACATTTACCTTTGAAAGATATTTAAATTAAAAAAAAAAAAAGTTATACGACGAAAATGGAACCAATATGAAAATCAAACGAATTTGTAAAAGAAGAATTTTCACTCCACTGAGAATAAACGTCGAATGGGTTTAGGTGCAAAATGATTAAATTAGCCAGATTTTCTGTCATATTAGCAAAAAAGTAGGTTATTGTAGTTTATCAATCTACAGGAGGTCGTTTTACCGAGTATATATGAATGGAGAGGACCTTGAGCCATAGACAGAGATGGGACAGGGCATGGGAGGGCTTAAGCCCCTCAAAAATATTTCCACGAAAATTTAATAAGTGATAATTTGTACGACTAAAAACAGTCTAATGCCATTTTTGGAAGTCAAAAATGCTCGTAAATGCATATTTTTGGATCTTTTTGCTCATTAATCAATCCTACTCCTTCTGATCATTCCAAACTCTGCGTGACGTAATTTGAACAATAAATATAAGCAAAAAACTGGTCAATTCAAACATACTTAACTATGCTGAAAGACATGGGCAAAAATTGTACAAAAAAGTCACAATTTTTTCTTTAACATTTTAATAGCATCATTCAAATTTTCAAGTTTTTTCGCGACTTTTTCGACCTGATAGACATCTTGCTGAGTTAAATTTTAATGCACTAGGTCAATTTGGGTCGACTATGGTCATGAGATAAGATTTTTCACCGTTGAAGTAAGGTCAAAAAACTCGCATCTATCGAACAACTTTTCTAGGAGAGAAGGTGTGAGGATGGGGGCGAAGAAACCTATTTTTATCGAATGAACGAATTCAATTTTTTTGACTAAATTTCCAATTTCAACAATTTTTTCCTCCATATCTAAAATAACGAGTAAATTGGGGTAACCAGGATGTTTACTGAGGGGAAGAAGAGGGGTTAACTTTCTCCTAAAGGAAAAAATAAACTAAATAACATAGATAGATTAGACTCGTGCGTATGTCTGAGCGAAACAAGGGCGAAAATTTCAGAAAATACGAACAAGAAAGCTCAAAAATTTGCAATTCAACACATGTTTCACAACATTTTTTTAAATTTATCAGATGTCAAATTTTCTGTTTTTCCGAATATTTTGAAGCTTTTTTAGTTGGGTGGGGGTGGGGGAGGTAGGGTTAAAACGCAATCACCCCATACTTTAATTCAGTATGGTCGGTTGCCCTGTTTGTTTCTTATTAGACATTTTCAGAAATAGTTGAAATAAATTTTTATTGGTAATTACTGATTTTCAATCACTCTTTTTCCTGGAGAAAACAGAACTTTTGCTGGAAAATTCAGAACGCTAGAAAAATAGGTTAGATCGATTCGGGAGGCCTATATTAGCATGTAGACTAACTTCTGTTAAAAAATGTCGAGGTGTTTTCGAATTTTGAATTTTTCAATTCGTTCTTTCTTTTTTAATTAAAAACCTACGCTCAAAAATAAAAATTTTTCAACTGTCCGGCTGAAAATTCCAGCAAAATTACTTCAATTCATTTGAATGGGCCTCAGGAGGAGGGAGGGGGGGGGTAAAATTTTCAGCTGCTGAAGTTCATATCTAGCTGCCTAGAGCGTTTCAAAAATCCTGAAAATATACATTTTTTGTTGGAGGCTCGAGAAAGTCTAGAAAATTTGATACATTGAATTTCGAGGTTCACGTTATGTAGCTACCAAGTTTTTTTTTTTAAATAAATGTCTCAAGCAATTCAATTTTTCAATTTTTTAAAATCTTAGAGAAAAAAAAATTGTTCGGAACATCTACAACGTCTGAAAAATAATATAGATCGATTCGCGTGATTAATATTAGGTAATAACTCGATTTTTTCTATTATAACTTCAAAAGATCATATTTTGTGAAATAGAGATTTCCAAAAATTCGCCAAAAATCCAATAATGAACTTCAGCAGCTGAAAATTAAATTGAGGGGGGTTTTTTCGACATGCTTTCTTATACTAGCTAAATTTCATTCAAATCGGAGCTGGACAGTCGAAAAGTTTTCCTTGTCAGCTCAGAAATTACTGCACTTGCAAAATGTTCGTAAAAACAACAAACAAATTTGAATCAAAAAAAAAAAAAAAAGAAAGAAAGAAAAAACGTACGTGTATTTGTACCACATACACCGACCTACTACAACTACACACTATACACCCCACGTTTTTGTTTCTTGTAGACATTTCTTATTCAGCAGTTCATTAAAAAACCACGCCGTCTGGTAGTCGAAATATATGAAATAATAGCTCGCTCGAAAACAAGCCGGAAATTATTCAAATTAAATCCCCTACACTCGTTAACCAACTGATATATAAGTGTATAGTTCAACCCTGTTGAGAACCTATCCTATACCTATATTGCTCTAACATATCGCTATACTTTTTAAAACTTCAGGCGGATGCTGTGTAAGTAAATTTCAAAAAAAGGAAAGTTTTTTTAATATAATATACGATTATATTATAAATGTAGCGTGTTCATTTTTCCATTTTATGTCCCAAGAAAACCAAACACACCAGATTCGATTCATTAGCATACAATGATGTAATAAAGATTCTACATAATGGTAGGACGACCCCGCGATAATTATTTAAATAACGCAAAACAATACTAAACGTTGTAGGTACGTACGAATGGTTCATTTTTCCCTGTTTTCTTTTTCTTTTTCTTGTTTTCTCAATTCTCCGATGCTTATGTGTACGTATATATATACACATAAGCAAGGAACAAATACACTACATCGGTATAACACAACAACAGTACATTAGTAGGTATCTCTGTTTACCTGTACAGTCCTACAGTGGACAGAAAAGAACATACTAACTGGAAATTTTCTCTATCATGTTCGCATATTGTTTAAGGTTAATGAAAGGTTATAACGCGTAAGTATTATCTTTTCGCTTTATCATTTTGGTGATGCAGCAGCGCAACACATAATGCAATCAGCGTTTTGTTTGAAATTCGCAATACAGATACTCGCACCATTTGTATGAATTAATTTCACACTTTGGTGGATGAAAAGTGCACGTTGCATTCGACATTACTCCTCGTAAGCGTAACTTGTTTCCTGCAACTTCTGAAAATCACAGTATAGTAGAAAAAAAAAAAAAAAAAAACGAATAGAAAATTCTGCCCTCCTGCAAGGAATCAATGCGACTCAACGTTGACGCGTAAAAGACTTTCAATTAAAATGCTTTTGTTTTCACCAAGAACATCATTTTTATTATTATTATTATTACGTAAACGTAACTTTCTAATTTTGCAAGTATGTAATGTACCTATATATTCAATTACAAACGGGTCGCGTCGCAGCCGAAATTGAGCCTTATGTATTGTGTGCGATTAAACATGAACCATTTAACCATTTTTAAAACATCGTATCGCCCTCTTCCTCGCCACCGTCTGACTACTGAGCATGCAATACAAGTACAGCTATAGTAAGTTTAAAAAGAAAAATACACGAGAAAACAATACGCAGCGTGCGAAAGGTATACGTATTTCAGGAAGTTGAATAATACGCGCCGCGGAAAAACGTTCGCCAATTATACACGTATTAACTTTTGAGTAAATCGTATCTGCTTCCGCTCCAGTTCGTCTCCATATTACCTATTATATATACAATACATACAAGTACCGATGACTTCGTCCTTGTCGCCAATTTTTACCGTACCAGTCTCTCTTTCTTCCATAATCATGGTGCTCTTGACGCGACCGTCGCGTCGTCGATCACAAACACCCAACAGAAAGTTTTCCCTCGGAAGACGACTCTTTTCGCAGTCAATCATGCGAAAACTTTTAAGGTGGAAAATACCCGCAGCTTGCGCACCCCGCTCACTTGCACCTAACCTACGTGTATTGTATAGACGACGAATCAACGTAAAATGTAATGTTAACGCGAGCTTTATTACTTTTTCAGATAATACACGACAGAGAGGCGAATACGAGCACCCGAACACCTTCGAAGGGAGTTGCATCATCGTGGCATCTAACGTCGCGTCGACTCGTCTGTATCAGCGTATAATGCGTATTGAGTAATCAGCATTGTTTAAAATTATTAAATGTTAACGTAATTGGCTCTCGGCAAAGGGTGATTCAACCAGTACTCCGTATACAATTTAATTTGGCTAATGAAAATTTTCCACGAAACGAAGAAAACCATATACAAAGCGTTTTAGTATAAAATTGGCAAAATTTTATCGTTAACTTTGAAACGTGTTCTCGTTTTTAGTATTGGCATTCGAGGCTATAATAATAAGCATCAATACAAACGCTCTACTAGTATACGTTAGAGAACAGAAACGGCGGACTTAAAAATGTTAAACGTCAGCAAAATGGGTAAAATTACGTATACAGGATATCGATATACAAAGCTTTTAGACAGTATCGTTGCTATAATTAAAAATAAAAGGGAAAGCACAGAAGCTACGATCCTGTCCCCTTTACTTCTATACGTAAGTTTTTAATAATATGTTACGCCTAATTCGGGCATTTGCCACTAACCTAAATGATACTTCTCAAAAATTATTAGTGGTTAAGGTTCAAAAATGTCGATCATAAATATAACGTATTTTGATTGTACTACCCCCATATCAGAAAAATATCAAATTAAAATCACTCTGAGGCAAATTGATACCGTAAGGTTCAAGCAGTGAGGTGGAGAGCAAGTTTTTTTCCCCGGGTGACCACTTTTTTGGGGGCGCTGAATTATGGTCAAAATTGCAATAAAAATTATATCTGAAGCGATCTCCTATTACGCTCAAAATTCCGGAATGTTTCTCTCTCATTTCGGCCCAGAATTATGCTGTTTGCTTGATCAAATCCTTTTCTTGACAAGTTACTTGAACGTTTGAGCATAGTATTAAAATCTTTTTTATCTCATTTATAAAATTAACGTAACAGAAATTTAACAAGAATTCGTTGAGAAATTATTGAAATTGATTTCTGGCTTTTAGAAATGTCCTAAAACATTCACAAAACATGGGTAAAAAAATACAATCCCCTCGTGCAAATTGTGTCAGGAGAATGGTTGCCACATGACACAAAACTGGTTGACACTTCTGGCAGTGAAAATGGCACAAATCTGACGCTACTTATCACCAATGGACCAATCGGAAGCTTCTATTTAAAAAATTGATTAGTCGAAGAAATAGATGGCTAGCAAATTTTGAATTTTTGCAAGTTTTTTTTTTTTTATTCTGACTGGTTAATAAGCAGTGTCATTTTACATTTACCAAAGTCTCACTTTTTGACGCATCAGATGGAGATAATCTGTCTGACACCATTTGTACGACGGGATAGAGTACATTTCGTGTCATTTGTTTATCCAGGAAACTCTGAAAAAAATATAGAAAAATAGGGGGAGGGGTGGGGCTCAACGTCTGGTTCCACAGAGGCTCAACGTCTTTCTATGCGTACTGGTTTCAAATTCTCTGACCTCAAATTTTCATTCAAAAGTTTAACTTTAGTTCCAATTTTTGGGGATTTTTTGGTAACGGTTAAAAACTGTCGAACTTCTTTCAAAACGGCACAATACTGCAAAATTAAACCGATATAAAAAATATTTTCTACTTGATTTTTTTAAAAGAAACTCCCACTTTTGTAATTTTTGGACATCCTGCATAAAATTTTTTTGTTCATGTAGGAAGCGTCTGCCATGACATCCAATGCCGTTGAAAAGATTCTGTTGTTATTATTTTAGTGAAAATTACGTGCCATCATTCAGATCTAATCACATATACAGTTTTTTTTAGCTAAATTTGCTACGCCATATTGTCAATGAAAACCACGGTAATACAGTCTATCGACCTATGGTCGTTGGGGGGGGGGGAGAATTATAAACAAAATGCGTTTTGGGTTCCTACAAGACCATTACGACCATTTTTGGCCAAATTAAAAATCATTTGTTCAGCTCGATATCGACCAAAATCAATCAAATTTGAGAAATAGGCTTAGATTGGCCACGGTTTTGATATTATGGAGTGGTATTGACCTCGGATCGAAACTCAATTACGTCTAAATTGATTGCAGGGGGTGCTGAGAGGCAAAAATCAAAAAAAATGTTTCTTTTTATATCAACTGATAAGTAATCTAAAGTTGTATAACATATCCAAAAATTAGCTTCCTAGGTCAATTGGAAAGGGAGGTATGATGGTTTTTCTTCTTTCTGGCCTTGAAATAGGACTGCTCCTCTCCTATCTTCCCTCCAAATTGAGCTAGGAAGTTTAAATTTGATAGGTAGACTTTGAAAGGCCATAGATGTGTTTTTTGGGAGTTTCGACTTTTCAGAGCCATTGCTCCTCCTCACTGCTACTGAATTTGGGTTTTTGGGCGGATTTTCTTATGTTTTGAGGTTGTTCCTCACATAACTCCCCTTCAAATTGAACTCGGAAATTAAATTTGGTATTTAGATTTAGTATCGGTACTAGATGATGTCTTTTGCGGGGTATTGACTTTTTAACCTTATCGCACGTCTTCACAGCCCTAAAAATGTAGTTTTTTGGTACGTTTTTTTCATTTTTTGAGTTAGTTCCGCACATGACTCCCTTCCAAATTAAGTTGGAAAGCTGAAATTTGGTATTGCACCCCTCCCAGCCGCGTAAATGTAGTTTTTGACCGTTTTTTTTTGTATTGCATGCAGCCCTTACCGAGTGAGAACGCGAGCTCTGTGGTTTATTTTTTGCATACGAAACAATCATGTACGTAGATATAGCCGAGTTCTAAATCTAGACTTTGGTGGTCTGAATTATGCTTTTCGAAATCACTCCTAACACTGATTAGGTTTTTCTATCCACATAATTCTAATATTTCATAAAAATCAGGCTGAAAAATCATCGCTTCGCGATGATTTTTTTTTCAAATTTGGGATCATCGTTTTTTTTTTTTTTGAGCTTGGTAGAGAAAATTATACCAAAATGAACGCAATCAATGTGTAAAATTGCTCGCGAAATATCCTATCGGAATTTTTATTCAAGAATGTACATAAACAAATAATGGGATATTTTTCAATCCGGCCAAAAATGCACCACTCTTTTACAACTTCTCAAAAAAGAAAGAAAATTGAAAATTTTGAACTTTTTATCATCATTTAGGCTATTATAAAGAAGTAAGTAATTCTAACCAACAGGGCAGTTTTTCATTCAATCAGACATCCTTCAAAAATCAAATTTTCAATAAAAATGTTATTATTAGCCATATTATACGGACGAATACTCCGAATAATTAGCACAAGCTATCAATTTCTATTCACAAGCAACAAGCGAAAGAAAAAAAATTCAATCTGGGATTTTTTAAACTTTCTGAACTAAGCGCTTTTCATTTTCTCACCAGTTGCTTCATATAATATAATATTGTAGATAGAATAAATATATCAAACAGGTATCCATCCATATGCGAACAATATGGAGCAAATTTCAACTAAAATTAAACTCGAAAATAAATAAACGATAAAAAAGATCGCCATTTCGAAGCCAGAAGGAAAAGAATAACGTTTTTCGGAAAGGCGACACGATGCGAAGCATGGCAGGTAAAATTGGAGAATGATAGTTTCAAAAGGTTGTACGATCTGCATACATTTTTTTTACACATGTACACGTTTCATCAGACAGAAATTTTTTTTCTAATTCATCGATCTTTACAACGTACTACACGAGTGAGTACCTACATAAGATTGGATAGCCATCTCAGAGAGCTGGTTATCGCAAAATTCTCTTGTTAAAAAAGCACCCATCGTATGGATATGATGGGTTATGGCATGTCATCATAATTCAAGCTCTGCAACCGAAGTTTATTTAATTGAAAGCTCGTCCATGTACAGAAACAACACAACGAACGACAGCAACCGACGAAAAAAGTAAACTGTACGAGTGTATTTTATTCGAGCTTCATCATGATTTCATTGAAGCTCTTTATTCGCCACCTTCGATCCGACGCACCCACTCGTAAGTTCATGTCAGGTTGAACCCCCCCCCCTCCCCCACACCTGCCCCTTTCATAATATTAATATGTTCAACGCTCGATGGTCGTAAAATATGGCCGTGCTTGGCCAAACGCGCGTACACGCGTGTAAACATATTTAAAACCATAGCGAACACGACCGAGTGGTTAATTTATTTACCGCTAATTACAGCCTATTACTGAATCACGTTTTTCATCAAACCTCCTAATATACTCGACATCTCGTAACTTTTATACGCCTTATACACTATGGTACGGTATATTTTCGTAACACGGTTATCCATTCGACGGTACATAGGACTTCTTCTCTAAAACGTGTATAAATCTGTCAAAACAATATACTATATGTATAGATATTTGTTGTTTTGGCAACCCATATGGACATTTGTCTATTTTCCGGGAATTAAAAAATACCACTAAGATCGTAACTCGTTTCATCCGAAACTACATACATTATCGTATAAAAGGAAGAAGAGATACGTGGAAGAATACGTCGTATAAGGTGTATCTGAATCTGTAAAATATTTAAGGTACCTACATCTTGAGATCTATTGCGGGTATTCTGAGCTTCCTACGCCCGCACCGCGGCCATCACTTCGGGTCATTCGGAGAATTCAAACGAGTTATTATTTATCTCCTAATTTCCAATATACCCGTAGTATATTTAGTATGTAATTTCTTTGTGTTTTATTTTCATTTTTACGAATTTATTTCCGCGTAAATTTCATTTTCATACGGCTCAGCCAAGGTTATCTCTTTTAATGTATTAGCTAAAAAGGTTCCCATGAGTGTTGTTCTTCGTGAGGTTCGTGTTCTAACTTTGGGCAGTGTTTTAAATCAGAAATGGATTTTCAATATCTAATGGTATCGAAATACACATATGTGACCAGTTCCACAAAAACTGACCTCTGGGCAGAACACCTTCAAAAAAAAAAAACAAAAACAAAAAATGCATTTTAAAAAACGCATCAGCCACCAACGTACTTTGGAAATTGAAAAATTAAAATCGTGATCTATTTTTCAGTGAATTAAAGTGAAAAAATGTGCGCAGATGATGAATTCCATTTGGTTGAAGTATATTATTTCAGTAATTGCTATGAAGACTGGAAAACATTTTTGAAATTTTTTCTGTTTTTATTCATATTTACAAGAAATTTGCGAAGAAAATAATTAAAATAGAAACTTGCGATTTGCGCCATTCGAAAGAGCGTCTGTTTTTCTATAAGAATTACTAAAAAAAGTGGAAACCGATTTCTCTGCCCAGAGGACCCTTTTCGTGGAGCAGGTCACATATATTTTGGTGGATATCTAAAACAACTTTTAATGTTTTTGGAGTATTGAAGAAATTATCGCAAATTTTTTAAAATTACAGTTTTCAGAGTAAGAGCGTCACCACGGAGTGATTAAGTAGGCCTGACATGCCTCAAAAGTTCTGATTTTTTTGCCATCCTTTTTCTTGAAAATTTCTATTTATAATAATTTCCAAATCTACAAACTTTTTCACTTAAAAATTCAAAATTATTCATATTCATGAGACATTTATTTCAAATTTAAAATCAAAACCATTGAGAACTTTCATTTTCCTCACTTGTGAGCAAGTATTCCTAATACTTGACGCTCTTTTCGATGCTTGAAAAAAAATTGTATTCTTTCTCAAAATTTCGTACTCATTGCCGTGCGAGAGGCAAAGGAGGATTTGGGAGTGTGCCCCCCACCCACCAGAAAAATTTGAAGATTTTCATATTTATAATCATTTTTATAAATTTACACCCAAAAAATAGCGCACAGAAAAAGTGGTCATTCTCCCCGTTTAGGCCATTCCTTGCTACTCCGTCGTGCAAAAGGTGTTAGATTAGTGCCATATGACGCGTCACAAAGTGAGAATTTTGTAAACGTAAAATGACACTGGTTTTTAGCCAATCAAAATGAAAAAAAAAACTTGCAAAAATTCGAAATTTGCTGGCCATTTATTTCTTTGACTTATCAATTTTCTAAATAGAAGCTTTTGATTGGTCTATTGTCTAAATAGAAGCTTTTGATTGGTCTATTGGTGATAAGTAGCGTCAGATTTGTGCCATTTTCACTGCCAGAAGTCTCAACCACTTTTGCGTCATGTGACAACCATTCTCCTGACACTATTTGCGCGACAGAACGCGGTTGTGCTCGAACATTCTAAAAATTGAGCCCCGTAGTATGATTTTTTTTAAATTGAAAATCCTGAAACGATTCGATCAAACATGCGGTACCTTTGTGCTTTCCGCTCTCCGTGCACAAGTTTCAATTTCAGCGACGCCGTTGTTTCATAGCATCCAGTACAAGTAGCCAAAATATGGAAATGTTCACATACATTTTCCCAATTGAGCATAGTCGGAGATAAGGGGACATGGGAGAACTTAAACCACCTCAAATGGTGTGTTATCCGTCCCCCCTCCGCCCAATTTTGATCTATTTCCGCTTATGCAATTGAGAATATTATTACACAACCGGAATCAAGTAAGGTATCCAAATATATATCTGCATACTTTTTTCTTCAAAAAAATAGCAAAAACGTTTTATGCATGACACAATATAGGAGGAAGGAAATTGAAAATAAAAAATGTACCTTACACAGAACAGTACATCATTAATTTTGTTTGTTCGTTATCCACAGAAAGAATCATAAACCGTTGATCTTCGAGTGCTCAGCATATGTAAATGTACCATAGACAGTCTTACGTATTGTCACATTAGTACAATCCGAAAGTGAACATCTGCCAATATAATTATTGAATTCATAACATAAGTTGAACAGCGGTGTTGTGTTAGAAGATTAGAGAAGATGATAAAAATGTATGGCATACATCGCATACGGAAAAGGTATCTTCATTAAGTACACCATCACAAGGATATAAATGTAATCAACCGTAATAAGCAGGCAATATATTAATTTCTTCCAATTGTGGAAGAAGTTGTGTTAATGAGCCATCGAAACGTAGTATGAAAATTGCCTTATTTTTGGTGAAAAAAAGATGTCACAAGATTTAAATTTTCTTTAAATAAATTCAAAAAACATCACAATCTAGCGTGAAGTTTCCTCGTGTGAAACGCGCCTTAAATTCACTTTGATTGACAGACCCGTATCCAAAGGTACTGAGAGGGTATTGCCTCTCCTGACGCATACATTAGCCCCTGCTCTCTTGAAAAAATTTATCAAGAATTCCTTCATAAATAACTTATAGAATTTTAGTTGAACTTTGGAAAATATTTTTTTTTGATGATGAAGAAACTTCTGATATCATGTCCTATTCATCGTGCCACTAAAATTTGAACCCTCGCCTTAAAAAATTCTTGCTACAGCATTTATCGTAGTTGAATATTTCTCAAACTTTTCCATTCTAAAACGAATAGAAAATGATAATCAAGTAGGTAGCGAGCGTGGGCCAAATTTTGCTTTACAATAGATGTAAAATGATCTCAAAAGGACTAGTACCTCACCTCAAATTTTTAAACTTTTAAAACACGAAGTTCGAAAATTTTGAATATTTTTTCCAAAATTGGAATTATTATACTTAATTTAACGCAAAATGATCATTAACAAGAAGTTTTCACCATTATTTCTCATTTTAGTTTTTCACGATTTTCAGAAAAACCACGAAGGAAATTTGAACTGCATGTAAGACATACATTTTAAATGACTAAGCGCAATGTTTCAATTTCATTCCCCACAGATCACCTTTTAGAGTCACTCAAAAAACGATAATTTTTTTCAGTTTTGAAAATAAAAATGTTAAAAATTGAAAAAAAATATTTTTGAATAAATTTTCATCAAACGGTTCACATTTCATTTGTTTTAGACTCACAAAGGTAATTTTTTATTTTCTTCTCTTTTTTTGAGCCATTTAAGCCTAGATGTATTGTATTTTTGTATGCTGAAATACCAATTGAGCAGTGAGTACCCTTGAAAAAGACTAAAGTGGGGAAAATAGATCTCAAATGACGAAGTTGAGTGTAGCCGGTCCATCTGACTAAAAATTTACTGAAAAAAATTTCTAATGATGTGAGAAAATTCTTGAAAAAACACGAAATACCCATTCTTTGAGTACTCCTGAAAAATCGTCCATGAGGGATAAAATTGAAATAATGCATTGAATTATTTAAAGCTGATGCCCTACACCCATTTCAAGGGAGTGTTTTTCAAAAAAAAATTCCCTTCATAGTTTTCCTAAAAATTTGAGAAGGGGGGGGGGGATAATGATGAAAACTTGTGGCTGATGATCATTTTGAGTTCAAATATGTATAGTAATTCCATTTTTTTTAATAATTTTTTATTCGATTTTTTGAAAATTTTTGAACTGTGTGTGAGTTTTGCAAGGTTCAAAATATTTGTGTTAGGGAGCTGAAATTTTACCACATCTTTTAGAGGGCATTTTACAAATACTGTGTCATCACCGTTTGCAGATTTACAAAAAAATAAAATTCCAGCGATCCTAATAGGTATTTATACTGAATACATTTCCTGAAAATGTTCAATGGTGGAACCACAAAAAATTATGCAGCAAAATTTCTTAATGGGGAGGATAATTTATTTTTCTAGTTTATCTTATCGCCCTCTCTGAAAGTTCATAACCCCTTCTGCAAAAATGTCTAGCTACATGCCTGACAATTGGTTATCCTCCAGGTCTCCAATTTGTACCAGAGTAAGAGATTGTCTTTTTAAGACAAGTGAATGGAAGCGAGGTCTATCCAGACAATTATCGTCTATGATAAATTAGATTTTCGAGCGTTAATATAGATTTACAGATTAGCCCAACGTAGGAAGGAATTCGTAACAACGATGCTTTAGTTTTAAAACCGAACTTCTTCGTATCTTCGTACAAATACGAAGTTACATAAAACGAATGAAATGAATCAGTTGTCAAAACTAATATAATAATACCCACAGAAAATTTCTGTAAGCAACGTTAACTCTACATTGTCATAACTAAAAACCACAAGCTCGAGCTTCAACGCCAATCACCGCAACAAATCGCCGTCAAAAGTTTTAGAAACAAAGGCTGGCAAAAAATTAACTAGGCATAGTGTAAATTAAAACCGGCAGTTTGAACTAAACAGTCACGAATACCTACTGCTTGGTTTATTGCGATGACTCACCATTGGTTTAAAAGAATTACGACGAGACAAGACGAGACGCGACGATGTCAGCAGCTCAGCACTAGTAAGACTTGAATAATCGATTCAAGATTAACTTATTCGTTGTTCAGTTCATCACCTCAATAAGATGAAACGTACTACGTATTTCTATACCACTACGATAAAGTAAGCTTTGCGTACATCGCATAAGCAAAATAGAATTCTATGAAATACCTAGGCTACACCTACAAACATATACCTTATAACTATCTGTCCAGTTCTTCAAGAATATCAGAGATTCGTATATTTTGAAAAAAGAAATGAGTAAAAACCAGCAATACGAGTAATCTATTATTGTCTACCTCGTAAATCGTATGTATGGAGAACAATCGAGTCAAACCACAAAAAAAAAACACATTTAAAAGGACAAATACCTATGCATATGTATGTACATATACTAAAAAACACATAAGACTCCCGTCATTAAATCAAGAAATCCGCAGACGACGAACCACAACGTTTCACTTTTTTACATAATATCTAATAAAGTGAAATATTTCGTTCGTTATCAATACAGGAAAAAAAAATTTATATATTCGTGAAAGCGAATTCGTAGCTAGTATCGCAAAAAAAAAAAAAAAAAAAGGTGAAAGTTGACGAAAAATTTTTATTTTTCCCATATACCTAACCTGCGTGATCTTATGCATTTTTTTTTTCGCAACCCACGCAAATTTAAATAAGTATTTGTAGAGGTAAACTACGAGTTTTACTATAAGTATATCTCATTTTTTGCAGATTTTGATGATGTGACTCGACTAGTACTGTCACCTTTAGCGTCAGCCGCACCTCCTTCCCTCGCTACACCGCATTACTGCAGCTGTATACCTAATCTTGTTGACTAATACCATCCAAGGCTAACTTCGCCATTAAATGATATTTCACCCAACGCAACGCTTCTAGTATAAACGCGAATCCGATATAAGGAAAATAAACAATAAGATGTGGATGTCGAATGAATAGACTTAAAACGACCAGATTACGAAACGCACATAGCTCATGTTGCCCGCCGCACCGCACCGCATCGTCTCGTATCTATCTACCGTATAGACAATTTAACACGATAACATGATTCTCGGATGCTGAGCTTTTCTTTACAGCGCCTTAGCGTGCTAAAAAGACATTTATTTCGATAAATTTCGACCGTGACTTGTGAACTTGAAATTACTATTACTGTAAGCGCTGCATTTCATAACTCGTGATACGCGAACGTTTCCTAGACTGCTAGGTACATTGTGTATACAAGGTGTCCTATTCTAGATCAACATATGATTTGTAGTACATTGCTGTATTTCAGTTTTGAAGCCATAATGATTTTAAAAATTGAAAAAAATGAGACTTTCGAATATGAATTTTCGTATAATTTCTCAATATTGATAAAAATATTTCTCGTAGAAACTTTATAAAGGTTATCACACCCATAGACATCTCATTTGTAAAATTTCACTGTTCCAAGACTCGTCAATTGGAGCAAAAATTAAAATAAGCAAATTCGAAAGCTTCGATCAAGCGAATCGGAAATAATTGTTCGATAAGCCGCAACAAGAGACACGAGTCATGTTGTCTAATGCTGGCACACGTCTCCAAACTAGGACACCCTGTATGTTGCGTGCAGTGTTTATATATACTGAATAAGTCAGTGTGGGAGGGCCAGCGCGTGAATAATTGAAACAAACGTATCGTAAGACGCACGCCGCATCACGCTTTTTTCTCAACATCATAATTTTTCAACGTTAATACGAGATTTTGATGGGTTTAAATTTCGCCTAATTCAGACACCTTTCTTTTTAAGGCTGTCTAGCGTCTACTTAAATATTAAAACGTCTAAGGTATAATTTTCTTTGCAAAGGTAGCACAGCGAACAAATCATTTTAATATTTAGTTTTCTCACGCAGATTTTGTGCGATTTTTTTTTGTACTTTTTCTTCAAGTTCGTTTACCTTTTTCCAAAGTATCTACGATAAACATTTTTTGAAAGGGTCATATTTTTCATTTCGTTTACCAACGGATTCCTTTAATAGTTTAGATTTATATAGATAATTTCAGCGATGATTTTACCGATAGAGGGGATTTTCTTTACGGATTCGTGCCCATAGCGGTAAATTTTGCGGTTTTTATGCCAACAAAATTTTCTGATATTCACACGAATTTTATTTTAAACATTTTTTTGAAATGAATTCAACAATGTTTTTCGTTGAAGATATTATATTTTTACTCTTTTTCGCTAAAATTTTGTAAAATTATCGCCCTCTCTTTGTTCGCGGACACTTCTTCCCAGCAAAAGCATAATGTAAATTTTTATTACATGTTAAAATGCACAAATGAAAATTTTTTAAAATTGAGAAGAAGCTTGTAATATTGGTGGGTAGCCTAGGTACTAGGATGGGCCGAATTTTGCTTCTTAGGGAAATCTAGAAACGGCGGGGTCACAATAGTTGCGAAAAGACCTTAAAATTATGTAAAAATTTTAGCTTTCAAACTTTGCTCAGTCCGTCAATTTTTTAAAATTTTCAAAAGATCAGAAAACAAAATTTTCGAAATTTTTTTTCAAAAATGGAACTATAATACATATTTATACCGAAAATTATCGTTATTCACAAATTTTCACCATTTCATTTTTTTCTAGTGGTTTTTATAAAATTTTATTTTTTGCATTTTTTTTACCATTTTCTGAAAAATTATGGATGAAATTTTTTTCTAAAAACGCCCTCCTGAAATTTATGTAGCGCATCGATTTTAGATGATTAAATAACAATATTTCAATTTTACCTCCCATAGCCGATTTTTCAGGAGTGCTAAAAAAAAGTTTTTCCAAGTTTTTAAACAATTTTTTTTTATTCATTCATTTTTTTTTTTCATTAAATTTATTGTGAAATGGGCCAAGCACACTTGCCTTTGTTTATTTCAGGTCAGTTTTCCTCACTTGTACCCGTTTCCGGGGTTCTCAATAGGTATCCGACCAAACATACAAAAAATACTGCATCAATGGTTGAAAAAAAAAAAAAAAAAAATTACTTTTGAAGATCTAAATAGAAGAAGTACATAGCTTCTTTTTAACAATTTTTTTTTAGAAATGTATTTTTTTCTATTTTTAACAAATCATTTTAATAGAAGTAGAAAATTACCATCTTTGAATGCTCCTTGAATAATCAACCTAGGGAGGTAAAATTGAAATTATGCATTCAATTATCTGAAATTAATGTCTTACGTCTATTTCAGGAGGACGTTTCTCAAAATTTTTGTTTCTTAATTTTTCAGAAAATCGTAAAAAAATGCAAAAAGTAACATTTTTTAAAAACTACTGAAAAAAAAATAAAATAATAAAAATGTATAATAATTCCATTAAAAAAAAATTTCAAAAAATTTGTTTTCTAATCTTTTGAAAATTTTAAAAAATTGGCGAATTTTGAGTCAGTTTTGAAGCTGAAATTTTTACATCATTTTGAGGTCACTTTGAAACTCTTGTGACCCCGCCGTTCGCAGATTTCCCAATAAAAAAACAGAATTCGGTCCCCCTTGTGGGTACAAAACAACTTACATGAAAGTATTGGCATACCTAAGAGCAGGTCCATAT
The DNA here is from genome assembly GCA_900060175.1 of Ferrisia virgata. NCBI lineage: Eukaryota > Metazoa > Arthropoda > Insecta > Hemiptera > Pseudococcidae > Ferrisia > Ferrisia virgata. The sequence continues at coordinate 25,032 of FIZR01028730.1, forward strand.
ACAGGATTATTCCAAGGGAGGGGATTTAGTGTTGGGTCTCAATTTTTTCATAAACCAACCTGAAGCTGTATTCAAATTTTCCATTCATAAAAATACTAAATTCAATGTATTCGGTAAAAATCTATATGTCCGAGCGGAAGCCCTATTTCTTATAAAAATTAAAATTTTTTCGGCCATGGGGGAGGGCCACCCAAGAGGGAAGGTAGTCGGGCTTCGGCCCTACAGAAATTTTTTTTAAATACAAGTTCGAAGCATTTTGGGGAGTAATTTAATTTCAAAATATAATAAAATTTACTATCGAGAGTTTAAAGATGCACGAAAACACCCTTTTTTGAGTTTGATAAAATTTTTGCCCTCGCTTCGCTCTTGCCTTATTTTATCGTTCATTCCTGAAAAGAAATTTTGAAAAATTCCTCTCAGATGATAATTCTAGTATGAAGTCTCTGCGTCTAATTTTTGTTTTTAAATTCTAGCCCACCTCAGATACATAAAAACCTTTCCTGGATAATTTTACCAATGATATATTGTCACTTTGAAGAAAAAAGTACAAGGATGCCCAGACATAAATTGTACCACGTATAAGAGAGATTTTAAACGTAACGTACTATGAATAGTTATTAATAAGCAACTCGTACGATAGAAGATGAAAAATTCACAATTTAATCAAAATTCATCATCGATTAATTAGATACCAACGCAACGTCATTAAAAAGTATAATTTCTAATCACATTTAAATTAAAAAAAAAAAATCCCAAGTCCTGCACCACGCGAAAAATTTGCTTTGGAATCAGGGTTCCTTCAACTACATATATTTATTTTTTAATAATTGAAAAGTAAGCACAAATCCACTCTAATAGTTAATATAATAATACATTTGACGATTTGAATTAATTATACCATCATCGGGGTAATGATTTAAGATCCTTCTTTAACAATATAAATATTGAAACATAATTTTACGCGATAGTATCAAATCCTACACGCGAAGTATAAATTTAAAAAACCCCAAAACTAAACTCAAGTTGTAGCGAAAATAGCCTCGTTTAATCCAGAAACAGTGTAGAAAAATACCAAACGAATCAGTATTTTTTATTCACGCAACTCAACGATCAATTGTTTTCGGAGAATCTGGAATCAAACTCATTCATCGTATCGATCGCAATTTCTTTTCAATGAACAAAAACAAGGGAAATCCCAAACAATGAAACATTTCAAAGTATCAACGCGTAATCGTCACGTCATCGTCACCAAGTTCATCGAAGGGGAAACCAAACGCAGATAATTCTTTCCAATCAAACCAAACGCAACATGAACCGAAAATCAGGATAAACATCAAACGCAATTTCGCTGAAATTTAGCGAATGATCCGCTCACTCTGAAAATATTATCGTACGAACACTACAGACCAGAAAAATATTTAATTAACTGGTTCGCGTCATAATAACATTTTCGTTATTATTGATTTAATAATATTTGGAGAGCGAAGGAAAGAGAAGAAAAAAATAACACGGTCACACAAATGCCATTAGAACGAGTTCGTCATTCCTAATGAACCAAATTATATCGATGACTCAATTAGAACGATGGTTGACGAGTTCAAAGGAGCACTGCTATTTTAAAAACTATTCAATTAAATTTCATTTTCGAAATTTCTAACCAATTAAGAGCGAATTACTTTTCAGTACTAGTTAACCTAATTTTATCTTCAGTTATCGGTTTTCGTTTTATGCAAAAAAAAAAAAAAAAAAACCAAACAAACAAACAAACGAAACAAAAATGAAAAATAAAAAGTAAAAGGCATTTCATTACTTGACAAAAAAATCTTACCATAAATAAAAACAGCTACAAAAAACATCGGATCTTTATCTCGAAATGCCGAAAAAATACTCATTACGAATACGGATAAAAAGTTTGCCAAATTACACCAAATACCCGACTATTACAATACTCAACGTATCTACATTACACGATTGGCCTTTACTGACTGGTGAGCTATACTATGAAAAAAAAAATAATAAAAATACTTATCATTAACATTGAAATTGCTAACGAATAATCAATTCTAGAGCATGTACGAATAAATGTACAAGCATTACAGATGCTACGTGACTACGCGAGCAAATACCATCATCCATCCCGAGAGAATGTGAACAAGTTCAAGTGTATGGCGTATACACTTGAAAAATCATTCGACATGATATTTCGTACATAAGTGTATACTATGCATACATAAAGCTCTATGCTTTACCATCGAATTCTAACGTTTACTGGGAGTAAATACCTAACTAAATATTTCGAATCTAAGAACATCGCTAACGTGATTATTTACCATTTTGGCCATCGCATCGTCATCGACCATCCTAACGCATTTTCAATGCGTTTAGTTTAGTTAGATAATCCTACCCAAATATTCACGTAGGTAAGTGTATATATATATATGAACATATATCATATTTACTCGCCACTATTCACTAAACGTGAAAATAGCAACGCGTAAGAAAAACATTATCCTTACCAGTTACCAGTTCAGCTCTTTTCAATCTTTTAGTCATTAGTTTCGTAACAAAACTTTCATTATAATAGTTAATTTATGCGCATAAAGCTGTAGGTATAGACGAAGAGATAGGAATAAGGAATCTTACCCGCAATACCCGTATTGTAGATATTTTATTTGCATTTGTCGCGTCGCATCGCTAAAAAATTCACAAGGGTGGGTTTTACCAGACGCAAAAAAATTCTCACAAAAATTTCGAAAAGCACGTCATCATTACCCAGACGCGACGAGAAAAAAAAAGAGTAAAATATATAAAACCATCACGAGGGCTTCTTTTTTTACTATTTAGCCGAAAGACTAATTATATCACGTCGTAGAATAATCCAGCTATAGAGCGTAGGGATAATTAAACGTCGAAATTCAATTACTCAAAAATACCTTTTTACACGTACATAGAAACGAAACAAGATCTTTCATAGACGAAAAAACAAAAAAAAAAAAAAAAAAAAAAAAAAAAAAAAAAAAAAAAAAAAAAAA
>FIZR01028731.1:0-10227 GCA_900060175.1 Ferrisia virgata
TTATGAAGGATTGATTTTATGATTCAAAGTTGAAATGTCAAGGAAAATTAGAGATGTTATTAGGTCACCATCAACAAAGTGACGTCATCATTGGACTGACTTCAGTGGATATATTTTTATGGCTTGGAATGACATCAGTGAACTCATTTTATAAAGGATTGATTCTATGATTCCGAATTGAAATGTTGAGAAGTAAAGATGTTAAAGTTGGTCCATCAACAGTTGATCTTGACCATGGATTTATTTTATGATTTCAATTAAAACCTGTTGAAGAAAATTAGTTGACCTCTACCTTAGTTAATTTTGTGATTTGAAGTTGAAATATTGGGGAGATCTGACGAAAATCATTTGTTGAGAAACAATGAATATAAAAGTTGAATTTTTACCGTCGAGTATGGCCCCATTATCTCGAAATTTTCACTGTAGGTTCAGATCATCAGTCCTCAGAGCCAGGGCCGCAGCGAACAACTTTTTTCGGGAAAGGGGAGGGGTGAACAGACCTATTATTTCGAACGAACGAGCTTTCATTTTTTCAAACAAATCAAATTTTGGCAATTTTTTTACTAACCTTTGAAAAAACAATTAAATTGGAATAGCCAGGAGTATTTACTGGGGTACGAAGTTGCCAAATTTTTTTCTAGTTACATGAATGAAGTGAATAGTATAGATAGACTAGACTTGTGCACATGCTCTAGCGAAGCGAGGGCGAAATTTTGAAAAAATAGAATTTTTAACTATTTAACAGAGCATATATTTTTAGGTTTTATGTAAAAAAAGGGAGGTTTTTAGTTTGTACAAGTTTATAAAAATTCAGTGATCACATTGGCCTTCTAAGAAAGAAGAGATTTAATGGAATTTGTTCTTTAAAATATTGATAAGGAATGTAGCCCGAGAGAAGCGAGAAAAATTTTTCTAGAGAATATGAGCAGAAAAGTAAAGTGAGTGGGTTTCCCCTCCTCCTTCCAATACCCCTTCGCTACGGCTCTGAGTACGTCGATTGCTTTATTTTCAAACGAAAACAATTGGATTTCGTGTTTCATTTTATTTAATATTTTTTATAATTTTATGAATTCCGAATTTCTGAACGCTTCTCCATTTTTTCTCGCTACAGCCTGCTCAGATCCGATTAAATTTCGGGACCAAACGGTCCATTAGAGACCGAAATATTAATTTTCAAAGTGTCCCAATTGGACTGTTTCCTTTGCAACAAAATGCATTCTTATGGAAATTTTCCTTGATCTAACAAAATTGTACTAAAATTTTTGCCCCCCCCCCAACCTTACCCCATTCAGAACTTACTGTAATTTATAATTCGAAATTTGAATTCGATATTCGGGGTTTGGGCTCAACAGGCACGTAATTCTCAAAATTTTGACCAAAGTAGGTATATCGTACGTTCATATTTCCTTTGTATTTGTGAGCTCTGAAAATCACAAATAAACTAAAAAAAATGACGAATACGCAGTTTTAAAGAGCTGTCAAGGTTCGAAAAAAGCAAAGAAAATGCGTGCTGATTTTCATGAAACTGAAATTTTGATAATTTTTGTGTCCCCGCGTTATCAAAAATAAAATTTCAATCCATAGACACCGATAATTTCGGAAGGAATGGGTGGAAGTGATGGGTCAAAAATTTTAGTGGAGAGTTTTCACACCAAAGTTAACATTTCGGGTCAATTTGAAACAAAAAATCAGATTTGAAAGCAATTATATTCTTAGAAAAACGCTCGTCTAAGCTGCGAACATTAATTTGAAGTATAATAAAATTTGAAGCACTGTAGCTTTTGAGATTTTCAAGTGGTTTTCAATTATGTCGTTATAAGTAGAAGTGCACACTACACACTACCGTAAGTAAAACACGTCATACCTTTCCATTGATAACTCAAGGTAGGCACTCTATTGACGTATAGATTAGATACGTGAAATATGCAAATTCCTTTGTCTACCAAAGATATGTGCTCTCTTAGCCCATGCTTAAATAATTGTCTATATTCTACAAAGCAATCACATCTGACTTTCTAATCTCCATCTTATAAGTAGATTCTACTATCAAACGATAAGATTTCCATTCGCAGTAAGTACTCGTGCTTTGATCTACATTGTAACGTAGGTATATACTCATTCATACTCAGTACGATGATTATTCATCGATCGATAAACATTAACAAGTACTCTACGACAATCACACCTTTTAAACAATTTACCATCGCCACGGTACAAGTTGGGTAATACCCAGTACTTAATACTTGGTGATCTGCATGTTCGTAAAAATAAAAAGAAATGAAAAAAGAAAGAACCATACGTTGTACCTATTTGTAAGACTGATGCGGAGTGAGTAAACAGTACCGGTTATTCAAATTATAATGTTGCGCTTTATAGTTATCGTATAACGCAAAGGGTTGTCTACACATAATAACTTCCCCTATTCAAAAATATCATTTTATAAGTGCCTGCAATTGTACTAGTACACGTAGGTAGGCAAGGTATATACAATAGACAGGTATGAAATAGCGTTTTTTTCTATTTTTTTTCGATCAAAATTCGGATCAAAAAGCGCATACTTATCGCAACAGCATCCGAGTCTCTTACATAACGATGGTAAATTTGTTCGAGTAAAGCAATCATGAGGTATTTTGGAGAGATGTTGGCATCGGTCACGTGAAGTTTGATGATTTTTCATCATTCATTTACATACCTGTAACAAATAAAATCACATATCCAGTTAAACATAATTTATTATTTGATGACCTATTTCGAGACTATCGTGTTCTCGATTTCGACATTACAATGATAAAAATTTTTAAGGGGCAATTCTTTTGAATAACCACAAAAAATATACACGATGAATATTACATTTATAGGAATATTTCGCATTGAGCCAGATCCCAGTAAATTTGTTAAATATCGGAGATACGCGAGTTATTCCATTGTTGGAGCAAAGAAAAGCAACGCTTTGCTACTTTTTTTCTCGAGTAGTGGAAGGGATGAAGATCAGGGTAGATATTGGATTGAATAGTTGAAACCTGCAAGAGGCAAGTCTCGCATTACTGCTAAATCTACATACCAAATTTCAATCGCCTAGCTCAATAAAAAGAGAAGATAAGGGAGCCACAACCAAGAAAAATGAAAAAAATACCCAAAAAAGTATTTTTTCGGGGCTATGAGGGGATGCAATGGGGTTGAAAAGTCAAAACCCCCAAAATGCATACGCAAGACGCGTACTATAAATACATACTAAATTTCAACCCCTACCTCAATTTGGAAGGAAGATGGGCGGAGGGGCAGCCTTTTTTCGAGGTCAAAAAGAGGATAAGCCCTCCATATTTCCTCTCACAACTGACGTAGGAGGCTGATTTCTGGATTTGATATAAAACTTGATTCCGTATCAATTGGCTCAAAAACAAATAATTTTTTCGATTTTAGCCCCCCAGCACCCCTCCCCAAAATTTGGGCATAACTTAAATTTTGACTGAAGGTCATTCTTATTCATATGTATTAACTTTGTCGCCAATTCCAGCCTACTGCTTAAATTTTACTGATTTTGGTCAGTACCAAGCGGGAAATATATAAAAGAAGTAAACATCTGACATGCCCAAAAAAAGGTTTCAATAGTCACCCAGGACCCCAGGACCAAAAAACAGACCTAGTATATACTCCCTCTAATGTGCTTACATCTCCTATTTCTCCAGGTGGATGGTACAAACTGATAGTATGTCTGAAACAACGCTATGTCGAGGTTTAAAACAGATTCAATATCGACGACGTCAATTTACCCAAAAACCACGCTCTGCTACCATGTTGAAAATAAAAGTCAATCATTCGGCATATCAGCCGTCGGGATGTATTTATAACTGCCCCAAAAATAAACAACTTGATTTACTTACAGTATCTAAATTCCTACCATTCTGAAGGGGTTACATATTTCCACTTACATTAGAACCAGTGTTTCAAAAAAGCGTTCTTTTTATGTTTATTTCGGGTTTTAACTGTTCTAAATTTAGGTTTTTTACTCTACTCATAACAATTCTTTGAAAAAAATAAATTTTTGATTTCATTACTCAAATTTGGTCCTAATCCTAGCAAATTATGGTTTTCTGTTTCTGTTATGTACTAGCTCTATTTGAAAGGAAGCTAAACGTGTCAAAAAACCACTCTTTCGGAGCTATGAGCGGGTGCAATGGGGCTGAGAAGTTGAAACTCACAAAAGGCACATAAGAACCCATACTAAATCTACATAACAAATGTCAACTTCCTAGCTAAATTTGGAAGGGAGCTATGCAAGGAACAAACTCAAAACGTAAGAAACCCCGACCAAAAAGCCACATTTTGTGTTTTCTTGAATTTTTTTGCCTAAATTTACTTATCAACAACAGCAACAAGAATGAAATATCACTCCGGAGACAGAGTCAAAAATGACTTTGGAGTTGGAGTCAAAACTGACTCGTGGTTAATGTCTATCGTTTGACTCCGGAGTCAGAGCCAATGTCTGAGGTTAACAACGGAGTCGAGCAGGAGTCGGAGTCCATTCTATAGTTTGACTCCGAAGTCAAATAGGATTTGGGATTCGTGGTGGCAATTTGACCCTGGAGTCAAGCCAGAGTCAAGAGTGAACTTTTCATGTTGACTTTGGCAGTCAGGTTGAAGTTGGAGCCATATTTTTAACCGGCTCACATGCCTTGAAAATAAGGCTAAAAACAAAAAGCGCCTTCAGTTGGGCCAAATGCATGGAGGTATTATCTATCAATCAAAAGCTCACTTCATAAAGTTTTATTCTCTCAAATTAAGGGAAATAGAGCTAGGGATCGTCCTAAAACTTGTCAACTTTTCAAACACTAGGTGGAGAACTGATCGAAACTGGTTTTGAATCAAAGCAAGAGATGGGGAGGAGGGGGTGTTGAATCGGACCTTTGTAGCTTTGTAACGGAGGTCATGTACGATTTTTAGGGGGGTGCAGGTAAATGGTGCAAAACTATGTTCATTTAAAGAGATGGTTCTTTCTCAAAGGCCCTTCGCTCATTCAAATTTGATTAGTGGTACAAAAATGCTCTATGGCAGGTTTTCAACATCGTGTGTTTGAACAAAATACGAGTTATGTTATTAATTCAACTCAAGATTTGTTCTTTGAGTAAAATAAACTTCCAACTTTTACTGAAAAAAAGCACGCCAGTACAAGAATTGAATTATTTTTTGACACAATGAAGTAGCACATTGCAAAAAATCATTTCATTTGTTCAACAAATGAAGAAGCCCATGAAACAAAAACCAATGGAAGGTCCCCCCCCTCTTTCCTGTCTATGTCTGTACCTTTAGCCGTACACTTGGTTCGTCTTGCAAATCAAAAGTTTTTCAACAAGGTGAATCGAACATGGTACAGCACAAAGGGGCACATCGCAATTCGGTCCAGTCTTCTTTGCTGTTGTACTCGAAGCGACATTATTAAACTTTCGAGTACGTACTTATAAAGTCGTTTCACGTATAAATGTGGGTTATGTAGGTACGTATATAACTATCGTGGTACAGAGCGCAGAGGTACACCTCACGTCGGCATCATCGTCAGTTGTTGGAAAGCCTGCTAATGTACAGCACAGTGCGTAAAACTATAGACTATAATGGTTCTGCCCAACGAATCCGCAACCCCAATTTTCTTTATCACAAAACAAAATCAACTCCCGCGTAATTACAATTTACTATATGTTTAAGTTTCGTTACTGTATTATCATTATGCTAATGTTTTAAATGCTACGCGCGCGGGTGTGTGTGTGTGTGTGTGTGTATGTATGTTGTAGCGAGTACACTTCGCCTCTGTACGCGTATTTAACACAATGAAACGTATTGTTAGCTTCCTACTGGGCTTACCATCTCGCCAAGTGGGTCAATTCGTATTCAAATTTTGAAAACCGGCTGGGGTTAGCGCGCGAGAGGCAAAAGGTATACACAGTCAGCGACAAGAAGGGATACGCCACAACCCGCAATCTCTCTCAGTCACAATCCCTTTCGTTGTCCTGGCTGCTGCGATTCCATCAGCACACAGCACGTTCGTCGGGTGTTGTCATCGTGATCGTTGTCGTGTCGCTAGCGAGCAGCAATGCGAAAAAAAGCGCTTTTGTTTTGCAAGTTTTCTCATTGTTTCTATTTCACGCGGATGCTGCGACCGTACTTCTACGGCGTTTAATCCTCGACAGTGTGCGAGGGATTATCTCTTCTTCTATTTCATTACCCACGCGTCTACTAACGTAAAAACCTAACAAATGTTACCAAATATAATTATCGCAGTCGCCGACAACCGCGATGAGAAGCTGCTCGGGCGCGTTTTATAAATATATACCCATACGAGTTCCGCTGGCCAAAAAAAAAAAAAAAAAGAAAAAATTTCCGATACCGAAATTCGATTCGTATACGCGTACACCTTGCTAAGATAACGATACTGCCACCATCATTGTGCTAACAACATATTCCAGACTCATTTAACCGTGATAGACCAGAAATGGTAGCCGATGGCGAATCGAATTACCATAAGAAGAAGAATTGGACAACTTTAATAAACGATTCGTACCCATATATGCGTGCTCCGTTCATTCTGTATATGATTAGTACCTCTATCGTACAATCTACGCAAAACCATACCATACGCTTCGCTCAACGTGCCAAAAAACCGGATTCTTTAATTATTAAACAACGTGTTGAAAATGGATCTAGTTTTAATTTTATATATATATTTTTTTTTTCGGCTCGTCAGCAGCCGTCAATTTATCGCCAGCCTAATTCACAATATTATATCATGACTCGATAAGTAGCTCCACGTTAAGCGTATGTAATTTTCATAAATTTGAGCGTTTGTATTATAACTTTGGTGCCCACAGCAAATGAAAGTGAAACGAAAGACAATATGATTACTTTAGAATTGACTTTTGCATTCGAGTTGCAATTTATACTTTGACGACGATGATGAAAATTTTGAAATTTCTACACTTTTGTTGGGTATCTTTTCAAATTTAATAGAAGGAAAACTTTCTTCTAAGAAGTTTAAATCTAGGTACCCAGCTACCTATTCGAAATAGCCAAAAATAATTACATTTGAGCAGGATTTTGAGCCGGAAAGCTCTATCAGTTCCTAGCTCAATTTGGAGTGGAGTTATGCGAGGAACAAACTCAAAAAATAAGAAAAATCTCCCACGAACCCTCATATTTAGGACTACAAGGGGGTGAAATGGGGCAGGAAAACACTTTTGTTGGGTATCTTTTCAAATTCAATAGACAGAAAACTTTCTTCTAAGAGGTGTAAATCTAGGTACCCAGCTACCTATTCAAATTAGCCAAAAATAATTACATTTGAGCAGGGTTTTGAGCAGGATTTTGAGCAGGAAAGCTCCATTAGTTTCTAGCTCAATTTGGAGGGGAGTTATGCAAGGAACAAACTCAAAAAATAAGAAAAATCTCCCACAAACCCCCATATTTAGGACTACAAGGGGGTGAAATGGGGCACATTAGAGCCCCTACTAAATGTACATACCTCATTTCAACTTCCTAGCTTAATTTAGAGGGCAGTTATGTAAGGATAAAGCCAAAACCCCCTCATATCTGCCCTCCTAATTGACTTAGGAAGCTGATTTTTGGATATGTTATGTAAATTTGGAGTGCCTATCGATTAACTGAAAAAGAAACAATTTTTGTGATTTTTACCCCTTAGCACCCCGTCCCCCAAGGTTGAATAAAAACTCAAAAAACTCCAAAAATGAGAAAAAAGTGATTAGAAACCACTTTTTTGGGGTATGAGGGGGTGTAATGGAAGCTAAAGAGTCGAAACCACCAAACGGCACATTTAGACCCCGACTGAATGTACATATCAAATTTTAACGTCTTGGCTCAATTTGGTAGCCCTTTTGTCAGCGTCAAAAAGGGGAAAACCTCGATATCTGTCCTCCTTATTGACTTAAGAGATTGATTTTTGGATAAGCTATACAAAATTTGATTCTCTATCAATTAGCTCAAAAAGGGGCAATTTTCGTGTTTCTGACCCCTTAATATCCCCTCCCCCAAAATGACCCAAATTTATCTTTACTCATATATATCTAATCCGCCGCCAAACTGAACTGATTGACCGCATTGGAGCAATTTTGGTAGGTATTAAGCGGAGTAAATGATTTTAACGTTGGAGAAAAAAAAATAAATATTTGACGTAGCTAAAAATCGCCTTAATAGTCTTCTAGGACCCCAAAACGGATTTTGTTGATATTTCCCCCCTCATCCGCCGTTGGTCGATAGACCATAATAGCTGGTTTTCACTGATAATATGACGTAGAAAATTAGACTAAAAATAGCATCGCAATGTGGAACTTTTTGAGCCTAATATTAATAAAAAAAGAGGATAAGAGAATTGTCCATTCATGGAATACAAAAAGGTACGCTCAGACTCTTTGATTAGAGAGAATAACAAAAATCCACAAAGGGTACATCTATAGGACCCCCGACCCCCCCCCCACAAATGGTACAAACCAAATTTTACTTATTAGCTCAATTTGAAGCGGAAATATGCGTGCCATAAATTCTACATGCCAAATTCGCACCACCTAGCTCAAACCACCCAGAAACACATTTTTGAGACGGAGGGGGACGGGAGGGGTATTGGTGGATGTGCTTGCAATAGCTCTACGCCAAATTAAACCTCTTCGCTCAATTCGGGTGGGGAGGAGGGGAGAGGTGGAATGCATTGGACCGTTTAAAACATAAAAATGTTATCTACGGGTGCAAAGGGGTTGAAAAGTTGAAACCCCAAAATGTAATTTTAGGACCCTTCACGAAACGTGAATGCTAAATATCAACTCCACAACTCAATTTTTTAGAGTAGATATGCATGGGATAGCCTTTTTTCAAGGTCAATAAGAGAAAACCTCCGACATCACTCCTCCTAATTGACTTGGAAGACTAATTATTCGATATGTTAGGCAACATTAGATTTTCTATCCATTGGTTTAAAAACTAACAATTTTTGCCATTTTAGCGTTTCAGCACCTTTCCTCTCAAATTTGGACATAAATGAGTTTTCATCTTAGGTCATCCCCACTCAAACATATCGAATCCACCTCTAAACTAAACGTACTACTCAAGTTTGACCGATTTTGGCGAGTATTCTACTAAATAAATAATTTTAGTTTCGGAAGGGAAGGAGGGAGCGATAAAAAGAAAAAGATCAATATCATTCTGATACGAAAAAACAATAGTAAGACCCCTACTAAATTTATACTTCAAATTTCAACCCCCGACTCTGGGGGGGGGATATGAAAAGAAATCAACTTTCTTCGGGTTCAAAAAGGGAAGAAACCCACCCCCATCCGCCCTTCCCCTTCTAATTTACGCAAAAGGCTGATTTTGGGGTAACGTGCATAATTTTTGATCCTGTAACGATTGGTTCAAAAATGAACAATTTTAGCTATTTTTATCTCTCACTCCATTCGAACCCTAATCAATTTTAATCCAAGGCCATCCCAATCTGTTTATGTTCAATAAGTTGCCATTGTAAAGTTACTGGCCAATTTTGGGTCATATGCAGCCGAATGAATATTTTTAATTATCAGGAGAAAAAATGAATGTCATGGGCAAGAGTAATCGTAATGTTCACATAGGATGCCGACAGATTTTGTAGATTCCTCCCTCCCCCTACCCGCCATGCAGCATAAATCGATAACCCATAATACCTGCTCTGGTCATTAACTGGCAATCTAAAAATTTTACGATTTTAAATGAGCAAAAGAGAGAGGAGAGAAGAGAGGACTATATCAATCGAGAAATTATTTTTCAGTATTTTCCCTCGTGATAAAAGATTTTAAAAATTTACTTTTTTCCGTACAAATGGCTAAATTTTTAAACTTTCAAACCTCGTCAAAAATGCTCAAATCAACATCGATGGCCAAAAAAAAAATCGACAGCGGAGTTTCTTGATAAGCTTTTCCAATTTACCACAATTTGAATAAAATTGTAAGATTACATATATTAAATGAGAACATCGATAAAAATAATCGGTCATAATTATTCAGAATTGAACAAGTGGATAATTCATGATATCAGAATTTTTAATTCAGCTATTACCTTAGTTGAACGAAGAGCAATATTCATTTAGAAAAAAGAATCTATCAAGAAAAATAATTTATAACAAAGCTGGGCTAGGTCGATTTGAAGTATGTACTCGAATTAATGTTGATAAAAATTTACAAAACAATGCGATCATCACCAGAT
>FIZR01028732.1:8909-21153 GCA_900060175.1 Ferrisia virgata
GGTATCGAGCGGAGTAAATGATTTCAATGGGGGGGGGGGGGTGATAAAAAATATATGACATGGTAAAAAATAGTCTTAATGGTTTTCTAGGACCCAAAAACGGATTTGGTTGATATCCCCTCCCTCATCCGCCGTAGGTCGATAGATTGTAATAGCTGGGTTTTCATTGACAATATGACAAAGAGAATGGAGCAAATAAAGGAGGAGCAAAATTACTGCAAATGGTTTAGATGGATTAAAATAACTATATCAGACCCATTTCAACTGAACTTCTACTAAAATGGAATTCTACTGAAACTTTTTAAAAACATTCCTAAATTTGTGAAAAATAAGGTTTTTTGGTGTCGCTCAAAAAGGAGATGGAGGTGAAAAATCATCATTGCTGATCAAGTTGGGTAAAAATAACAATATTGAATCTATTTTTAATGAAATTTATCAAAAAAAAATTTCTTTTACATGCCATATTGTCAATGAAAACGAGTGTGTTACAGTATATCGACCTACAGTAGATGAGAGGGAGGAGGGTGACATTAAAAAAGCTCGTTTTGGGGTCCTACAAGACCATTATAACCATTTTTGGCCATGTCAGATATTTATTTTTCATTTTTTTTTACAAAACTAAAAATGATATGCTCAGCTTAATACCGACCAAAATCGATTAAATTTGGAAAATGTACTTTGTTTGGTGGTGGATTTGATATTCTGGAGAGAGGATAACCTCGGGTCGAAATTCAGTTGAGCCCAAATTTCGAGGAAACACCAATCGGTAGACAATTCAATGATGGCTTCTTCCCTTTTTAACCTAAAAAGAAGAGCTATTTCTTCTCTATCTCCCCTCCCCCTCAAATTGAGCTAGGAAGTTGAAATTCGATATGTAGGCTTAATAAAGACCACAAACGTGCCTTTCATGGGTCTTGATTTTTCAGTCTCATAGCACCCCCCTCCCCTAATTTTGAAATCTTCTTAACTTTGTTCTTTCGCTGGGAAGGGTAACTTTGAACTATGGGGTCTGAAATTGTCAATTTTCTAATATTTACAAAAATCGATCCACCCTAGAAGAGATTCTATAGGATGTAAGTGATAGAGGGGTGAGAAAGCTAACGTACCAACAATGCAACGGTCGAATTTCTACCAGATGAATTGAAAATTTCAAGCAAGATTCGAATCACAATTTTTATCTAGCACAGTGTTTCAGTAGAAATACGTATATAATTTCTAATTCATTTCTCGTGAGAGGGGAAGGGGGAGAGAATTGAATAAATTTTCTTTTTGACGATTTAACATCATTCTAATTAAACAGGCTACGTGTATATGCTCAATTAAATAATTCTTATCGTTAATAGGATAAAAGGTTTATTCGAGATTGTCACCGCAACACAACGTCGAAGTAAGTAATTCCAACTTTTGGAGGGTTGTTTTCACTTCATTCTATACGAATGAAAAAGCTGTACGAAATTTGTGAACGGGTGTGTCGACGTCACGTCAGCTCGTTGAATGAAAGAAAATATCACACGTATTACGTAGCTAGACAGACAGGTAGGTAGGTACCTAAACCTATATTTATATGAAACAGAATCATATGAACATAGGAGGTTTAATCAATACTGGAAGATGGTTAATACTTATGCACAAAATTGGTCCACGTATTGATTCGCATGTATATTAGACCTACTACGTTGGGAATGAATCTCGCCGATCAAATACTCGTAGGTACTTCACAGTGCGATGTTGAAAAGGCTGTAGGATTTTGTATAGGTTAAAATACGCGGGTACGTAGAGGTATACATTATAGAGATTTTAAAACGATACTATTCCGGCGAACGTACATATTTCGATACTATTATCCGATAATTTGGATTTTCGTACATTATATGTACCTACGTTTCTGTTACACGTACCCACGAGAGTATATTATACTCGTATATGCCTACATACCGTAGACACCTAAAACGCATACCTAACTGCAATATGAACCATATAATACGTGACCCTTTGATATGCAAATGTATGCTACCAACTGATGTAGCAATTAAATATGTAGTATCCCATTTGTAATGTAATTTTTGCGTTTACGCCACATTATCGCCATTATCGCCACGCTTAGAAGACGTCCGTCGTCTGTACCGGTGTAGACCTACGACTGCTTCTATAACATTTTCACATGCCTATTCCATTCCATCGGCAACGACGACCATATTAATCAGCAAAATGTATACGGTATGTAAAACGACACTTGTAGCTGTGCGGATATCGAGTACTTGACTACACACGTACAGCATATTGTGGGTGTAGGCACTACAAGTCGGTCGTGCTCGTAGCATGGCGAGTCTCGTCTTCGTTCTTATCGATGAAGGAAAAAAAAAAAAAGTCTAATAGCTCGTAAATTACTACAGTTTTAATCGCGATAAAGAGCTTAATTAGCGTTCGTTTAACCGCAGAAGGGTGCGAGAAATACGATGCCGAAAATTTTATATTTCAATAAGCGAACGATGATTGTTGTCATTAACGTAACGTCATCATCTTGGCGAAAAATTCCGCTGTCAGATATCTTGGCGGTGACAAGGACTACGTGTTTGTCACAAAAAGGAGGAAAGAAAGGACGCGAATGATGTACCGTACACCATAGAGGACACAGAGAGAGAGAGAAAACCACCACAAAGAAGCAGCCAGAAGAGTGAAATGAAATATTTTACGAGTATAGAACGTTGTAAAGGCAGGCGCGAGAGACCGACGTTACGCGACCAGGCAAGGCGGCGGCGAGTTATCTGTATGAAAAAATCTCTTCGCTATAAAACCTCATAATCGTCGCGTAATTACGCGGGGTAGCTCTGGCCATAGCCGACTATAAAAAGATCAGAGAAAAACTTAATACCGGTGTAAATGGAGATAATGGAGAGTGTATTCTCGGCATGCCGATGTCGATGTCGAGCTTCGGCTCACTTCGCGTATTGCCAAAGCACAGTGATGGAGAGAGAGAGAGAGAGAGAGAGAGAGAGCGCGCGCAACTTCTCTCCAACGATGTATTTATAAGTTTCAATTCTTTTTCCCCCTATATAACGAAGAAACATTGAACGCGTGACATTAGTACATAAAGTTGATGACCCTCTTCTTTTAGCTGCAATCGACCTCGGTTTTCCTTCCGTTAAAATGCTTTCGACGACGAAGATCGCTCGTGAAGCTTATAAACAAGCGCGCACAAACACCGTGTTGTTCGGGCTTGATAAGAGCTCCAGATAATGGAAGTTATTTTACGCGCGTACGACCGATACAATAGGGGTCTTTTTTTGCCCCTTCTTCTTCTTATTCCTTCTCTATTTTCTACGCGATCGCCAGCCACGAATAGCTCACCTTGGTCCGGATAATGGTTGGGCGAGAAGTGAGACTAGACGCTGTATCGATAGGTGGTGCATTATCTACAAACATAATATTAATTATTTTAAAGTACACTCACGAAGGATGCTGAAGAAAGTACCAAAGAAATACGTTCGAGGTCCTACATATAAAGGGATCAGCATAAGGTGTCTACTGGTTGCTTTAAATCGAATTTCATGACCTATTTTTCCTTGTATTTTATAATTGTTTCACGCTCTTACCTCTTTTTTTCGTTTCATAATATGCTGCATAGACAGGTACTAGCAGGGCTGGACCCCCTCCCCCGCCAAAAGGCCCACAGAGAAATCAAATTTGATATTTCAACGTATATGGATTTTTAGAATGAATAATGACCGGAGGGAGAGGTGTAGGAAACTGCACTCATAAATTTTTTTTGTTCAATTGGAAATTTATGAAACAGATGTAGCAGTGACAAGAGGCGCGGGGAGGGGGTTGCCAACTAAAATCTATACTTCACACCAACTTTTCCAATTTTTCTTTGCAATATGAAATGCATGGTTTCTATGGTGTAAATAGCACTGTTTTTGAGGCCCAAGTTCACAAAATTGAAACGAATAACGTTTTCATGCTCGAACGAAGTGAGGGCGAAATTCTGAAAAAATTGGATTTTTAGTACTACAATTGCAGTTTTAGAAGTTTTTGTGAAGTTGGACAAAAATGAAAACAAACGGCAATTACATGTGTCCGTACGAAGCAAGGTTAAAATCTTGAAAAAATTAAGGTTCTTTGACATTGAAATTGTGTTTTTTTAGGAGTTTCAAATTCATGCTGGCACGTTGGTGTAGTTGACACAATTTTTCTCTTTTTTTTCGATCAACTTTCTCGGCTGATAAGGGTGGATGGGGCCCCCTCTCCCCACGGCGATGTCACTAATCAGTAAAGATAAGATCATAATTATTCGGAGCTCCTCCGCCTTCCGCCTCTACTTGAGCTAGGAGTTGAATTTGTCATGTACATTTATTAGGTGCCTCAAACGTGCTTTTTCAGGGTTTCGACTTCTCAGTTCTATGACACAATTTTAAAGCGTCAAAAAAGTAATTTTAAACCAAATTGGGTCCTTTTTTTTTTTAGGTTTGTTCCAATTATATTTACCTCTCACACTAAGCTAGAACTTTGAAAAGCTATAGCAGGGTAAAGGATAACCTTCGGGTTTCAGAATTCAACATTTTCAAGAGATTATTTAAGCACTTGTTAAAAGATGATTTTTATGCACATTCGCAATTTTTCATTTCATTACTGGGGCGGGGAGGGGAGGGCAAGGAAAATGTACTGATTTTTTTCAAACTTGGTATGAAAGCGAAGGTACCCAGGAGAAGTGTTGCAGAGTTTTTCAGATTTTTCGTACCTTTAGTATGATCTTGAAATGGGCTTTGAAATACTTTTAGGGGGTTTGTGAGCCCTCATTTTAAAGCTGTAAAACTCGAAAATTTTCTTCCGAGTTATTCAGAGTATTTTCAACCTTCTATATTTATTTCAAATTTTTTGGAGGGTGACCCCTCTACAGCTTTCAAAACCGCATTTTTTTTCGTCTGTTAAATATTAAATTATGGACTAAATAATTTCTATTTTTGGCGACTACAAGGGAGGCCATCACTCCAAAAAATTTGAAAAAAATATGTAAGGTGTGAAATACCTTTAATAAGCCGAGAAAATTTTTCCGAGTTTCCAGCTCTAAAATGGTAGCTTATAAGCCCCCTCAAAGTTTTCAAAGTCATACTAGAGGGGCGAAAAATCCGAAAAAATTCCACAATATTACTCCTACTAAATACATTCACTTTTATAGCAAGTTTGAAAAAAATCAAAATTCGATTAGTGTAAAAATCTTTCCAAAGGTGCATTTTTCACTCTTCCATCCCCTCCCCCCCCCGTGACGAGATGAAAGATCGCAAATTCACTTAAAAATTATCTTTTATCAACGCTTACTCCTTAAATAACTAAATAGTCTCAAAAAATTCGTATTTTGACACCCAAGGGCAAATCGCCTCCTCACACCGGTATAGCTTTCGGTATGTAGATTCATTAGAGGTCCAGTACTTGCGTATTGGGAGTTTCGACTCTTCAGTCTCATTTTACCCCCCTCCCTCGCCCCCTTCAGTTCAGAAAAGTGAATTTTTGGACACTTTGTGCCATTCATTTGGTTCGATTTTCGTTCAGCTACCCCACATACATGCAATATTTTGATAAGAGAGTGGAATAAAGTTGATACAAAATCAGCCCCCTTCTAATAAACAATTAAGGAGAAGTATCGTAAAACAAATTGGCGCAATGATATGTATTTGAAGGTAAATGAAACCAATTTTTCTCCCAAGCTTTCTTCTTCTTTTTCCAAACCGCAGAGAAATTTTTACGACTATTTTACCAAATGAAGATACCATAACAAATGCACGAGCCATTAATAAGCTTTGTATTCTATTACCAACCCTCTCTTCGCTCGTTTCAGAAAAAAATCCTGATGGCATGTAAACCCCTACAGAGATAAGATGAAATTACATACGTATGCAAAGCCATTGTAGGTAAACTGATCATAATGAAAAAAAATGAGTAAAAGTGCACTATGCTAATCGACCGTTGAGTTATCGACAACGTTTGTTGAATTAAAATTTGACCTATATTCTGATCTTGGGACCAGATAAAGTCGACCAACACAATATCAATCAAGACGAAGAATCACATTTGTGTCAACAGAGGACTCGTACGAACTTACGTGAGTTATAAAATCCCACTGCATTGGTACTACAAAATTACACGTGTATGTGTGTATATCGAGCATTGAGCTCGTTATAAATTTTAGATTTCATCATTTATAGACATAATGTATCGCTGCATTTAATCTCTCTACGTACTGTGTAGTCTGCGATCAGTTTAGTACACGTTGATTGACACTTGCCACGCTGTAAAGCGTGTATTTCGATCGAATTACACGCGCACACGCGGTCGAGCGCGGGCCATCGCCGGTATTTGATTTTAAATGACGCATAAATAATGCGAATTCGCCGCAACGATGTGTAATTGAAATTAAAGAACAAAAACGCTTCGCTTGTCACACACATAATACCGAGTACGTATCATAACAAATATATACGGTCCCGTCTCGTCGTGTCGTCTTAAAATCAAGATCTGCCATCATATTAAAATAGTTAAAAACATTCATTCAACGCTGCTCGTATTTTCATTATGATACTCAAGAAGCGGATATGAACGTGGACTGGCACCCTATTACATGATTAGCGAGAGGGTCACCAAGAGACGTTTAAATACTAATAATAATTTTCCTTTTGATTCTGCCAATAATGTAATCAGCTAGGGTGGATTTGTGGAATAAAACGTGCCAATGTGCAATAAACCACGGGTACTGATGCCGAGAATTTTCATCATAACTATTGAATTTTAATGCTGTTAAATAAATCGATGGCACGCCATATCCTCTATTTTTTTTTCACTCTTCAAAAAATCACAAAAATTCAACGTACTGGCTATCTTGAACATCTTTAATAATGATTTATGTACAGACCAAGAAACTGGTAAATTTAGTGGGTAAGTATTTGATTACATTATGATAAATTGATATTTTAACGTTTCAAGGATTTCTAAAACCAAAGCGTACACAGACACATCGGGTTATTGTTAATGGCTATAAAATACTACCCATGGCACTCGACAATAGCCATTTATCCAAACATTCGAATGACTGATGGCTACGATTGCACGTGTATCACTCAATACTCTCGGATATTTATGCTGAAGGGTTTTCTAATGGCCGCATAAAATCTCTCATCGTCAAAAAAAAAAAAAACTGCTTAATTTTTCATCCACATTTGATATCAAGTAACAACTCATCTAACTTACAAAATCGATTGATTAAAAATTTTTTTTTTAATCGATGAAAATCGTCGACAGTTGGATAAAAAGTTGACTAAAATGGATAAAAAATGAAGAAAATTGATCGAAAATCACGAAAAAATTTTGAAAAATGGGAGAAAATTGACCTAAATCTTGTAAAAAAATCGTTAAAAATTACTGAAAATTGGGTAAAATTTTGACAAAAATGGCTAAAAGATGCGGAAAATTGATCGAAATGGATGAAAATTGACCTACATCTTGGGTAAAATAGTTAAAAATGATCTAAATTTGGGTAAAAAATTGACTAAAATGGATAAAAAGTAAAAAAAATTAACTTACATTATGGAAAAAATTGTTGAAAAAATTGAAAATTGGGTGAAAATTTTACACAAATATGAAAAGAATTAATTGAAAAACACGAAAAAATGTTGAAAAATAAACGAAAATTGACCTGAATTTTGAAAAAAATTGTTACAAACCATCAAAAATTGAGTACAGAGCACAAAAAATGAAACAAAATAACAAGAAAGTGTTGAAAAGTGGGTGAAAATAGTATGGAAGTTTGACAAAAGTGAGTAAAAAATGCAAAAAATTGATCGAAATGCACGACAATTGACCTACATTTTGAGTAAAATCGTTGAAAATTATGTATATTTGGGTAAAAGTTGGACAGAATTGGGCCAAAAACGTGGAAAATTGATCAAAAAAACCAAAAAAAAGTTGAAAAATGAATAAAAACTGGCCAAAATTATGAAAAGAAACGCTGAAAATCATAAAAAATTGGGTGAAGATTTGATAAAAATGGATAAAAAGTAAAAAAAATGGAAAAAATAACAAAAAAAAGTTCTTAAAAATCATCGTAAAAAATTGACTAAAATGGATAAAAAGTAAAGAAAATTGAGCTAAACCATGAAAAATAATTGTTGAAATAAATGAAAATTGGGTGAAAATTTTACTGAAATGTTAGAAAAGTTAATTGAAAAATACGAAAAAACGTTGAAAAATTAACGAAAATTGACCTGAATCTTAGAATGAATTGTTGCAAATCATCAAAAATTGGGTATAGTGAAAAAAATTGGACAAAATAACGAGAAATTGTTGAAAATGATCAATAATTGTGTGAAAATTAGATTAAAATGACGAAAATAGTGTAAAAAATTCAACAAAAATAACGAAAAAATGGGTAAAAATTTTTTCAAATAATGAAAAAAAAAATCGTTGCAAAACATTAAAAATTGCGTAAAAATTGGATAAAAATTAGTAAAAATTGCAAAAAATTGAATAAAAATAACGATGAAATATTTAAAAATGTGTGAAATTTCACTTGAATCACGAGGAAAATCGTTGAAAATCATGAAAAATTGTTTGAAAATTGACAAAAAGCAAAGAACAATTACCGTAAGCAACCCCTGAAAAAAATCGTTCAAAATCATTAAAAATTGAATAAAAAGTTCAAAAAATTGAAAAAAAAACAATGAAAAAATGTTGAAAAACAGATGAAAATTTACCTAAATTATGAAAGAAGTCGTTGAAAATCATCGAAAATTACGAAAAAAAAACAAACAAAATATAATGCACAAAAACAAAAACCTTTTTTTATAAATTTTTTATATAAATTTTAGAAATTTCAAATCAATGGGCGAGGATGGGGGGGGGAGATCCAAGAGTCAACTTAGAGACCTCAAATTTTTACCACGTTCATTCACGTCATTTTGCAACTTTTTTCAATATCTTCTGCAACTTCCAAGCAAAAAACGTAAAATTGAAACGTCTCATTATACACACATCCGAACATCGTCCCTATCGATAATGAATAATTAATAGAAAAGAGAGGGAAATATTTTACTTTTTTCTAAGTAGAATATTTCAATTCCCCACCCACACAATATTCAAATCGATCTTGGTGCCTAAAAGATTAAATCACCTGCTTCTTTTGATAATCTCGAAAACACCGCCACCTTGTAAGCAATTCTAACTCTGAAAAAACTCATTTTTGAACAATTTCTGGTAATTTTCCAGAAAGTACATTCGATTTAGAATCAATAAACTATACGTACACATGTGATCAGTTGAATTGTTGTGGACGAATCTTGAACAAAGCTCACTTTTGAGCACACCGGCACACCGCAATATAAATTCAGTCTTCAATGAATAAAACAGATTCTTCTTTTCTTACTACCAAAATTCTACTTTTGGAAAAAGGTTCAAGTACTTACCTAGAAAAAAAAAAAAAAAATACATTAAAACTTTTTTTCGAGTACATACTGCACCTCTCGTATGACAAAAAAATTTGATCGTTATATCGATAACATATGTACGTAGGGATTTAAAAAGTTTACTGGTACAGATCTTTTTGAATTATTTTACGAGCGAGCAAAGTATATAATGATACCAAATTAAAGAAATATTTCTATACGGTAAAAAGTGATAGGAAAGTTTTCAAACAATGATACCGAGCGTATTGAACATCGTCGTCGGTCGTTATGTATTACGCTATAAGGCAACAGGAGAACGAGGGACGTGCTGTATTTATGTGGAAGAGAGAAAAGTTTTTCACAGTTGAACGAACTGGTTTCGATAACGTATTTAATTTGCAATTTACAAGGATGACGCGCGCGCGGTAAAAGCGTGCTAGCGATATTATGTATACGAATACGTATAGCATGGCTGGGATAGCGTACTTTAAGGATAAGTTTTCCAATTTAAATAAATTTCTTGGGCGATGCTCGTAAATCTTTTACAGGGGTTTTTGCTTTATTAAAGATGATAAACGATGTAAATTTTCATTTATTTGTCATTTCGAGATGCACTTAACTCTATTTATCGTATACACTATACGATATTATAATGTAAGGAAGTAAAGACAAAACGGGCGAGTAAAGAGTTATGTCTATGAAAGGTGAACTTGTCACGAGAGACAATACGAAACCCCGAGCGTAAGCAAGGTTTAGCAACGGTTGTCATTTCTGATAAAACAAAACAACGAAAAAACAACGACGACAACAACAACAACAACAACTCGAGAACCGCAAACAGAGAAACAATTCTTATTGCAATTGTTCTTTTTCATTAGAAAAAAAAAGAAAAAAAAGAAGAAAAAAAACCTTTATTGTTCTGTAAATTGGAAACATTCTGTATTAATAATTTATGCCTTTTGGCGCCTTGAGAATACATCTGAGACTGCTCAACTTACAACAGATACAGATATGTAGTATGGTTACCGAACCATGTAACTTTTACTACAGATAACGGTACATTTATCTTTAATCATTTGCATGCCTTATTGCGGCACAACGACGATGTCAGCAAATATATACACATTTACTACCGTGTAATACGATAGTACTTACATTAAGTTGATAGTACATATATACTACATACACATAGAGGTATGTAATGTACCTAGAAATCTTCACAGCACATACAATGTAAGTGTCATTTTTTTAAACGAAGTAACATTATTGATTAATTATTTACCATCAAGTGATCTACACATGATGAAAGAATAATCGAGAAAAACTCTCAAAAATTATTATCCATCAGACGACTTCGATCCCCACCATAAAGATTTAAAACACTGTTTGAGTAACATAATACGTTGAATCAGAACAGTACACGTTTATCTAATGGTATAGTTATTCTTTATTGTTTGTGATAGTGTCGTTGGTTATGGAAAGTACATACGTATAAGGTATTATGTAGATATACCCAACGTAGAACATACTTATTACCTAGATGCAGTCGGTACATGGTACAGTGTACAGTATACACCTGTTTATGAATGACTCATTAATGTTATACAGTACACTTGCTATGCTCAAGCGATGTATTGTTGTTTACTTCCTTTCTTTTGTGTCATAATTGATAATTTATGAACGGACTGTAAATCTCAAACGAGGTTAATTTTACACTGCGTGAGTGTATTTTTGATCCAATCATTCTTCTCATCCATATAATCACGTGCAAGTACATCTACATACGTTACATATGTCCTTATGTATCTGTTTAACTAACCTGCAGAGTGGGTGGTATTCATCTACGAGTTCAAAAACAATTCTTCGCTGAAATTTTTTACCAAAGGTTTAGTGTCGATTTTTCTATTCAAGCATTAAAGGAAAGGCGTACTACTTTTTACCATTAAAAAAAAAAATTAATTACCATGCTGTAGTATTGCTTCATTTCAAACTAATATAAAATACAATTCTATCAGCTATAACAAATCCTTCAAACCCAATTCGAGATTTAGTCAAGATCTACCAAGAAAACCTTTGCTTTTTCAACAAAGGACAAATATAACCGAATTCATTTCAACACTCGAAGATCAAAACATTGACCCGCTAGAATCCTTTTCCACCATAGATTCTCCAACCTTCTGAAATTAATTTGACCTCGAATAACAATAAAAAGCCGCATCACCCTCCTCACATAATCATAAATCAGCATCTAGAAGCCATACAAAAATACTCCGCTCAAAATCAGACCCTGAATACTCCGGATACGCCTTTTCTGTTGGTAATAAAATCGAGAAATACAAAACTTACAAATCCTCTTCTATCTTCACTCTTGAACTTACATTCATCTTCCATTGCTTAGAAACTTTATTAAAAACACAAAATGAACAGACCAAATTCTTGATACTATCTGACTCTTTCAGCTCATTAACGTCCATTCAAAATAAATTCTCCGAAGAACCCATAGTAAAAAAGATCCACCAAATGATTTTTATCCTGAAAAAATTAAACATTGAAGTCTCTTTCACGTTTATACCAAGCCACATAGGCGTAAATGGAAATGAAGAAATTAACCAACAAGCTAAATTTACCATGGTTCCTTCCCTACTTAATCTAACATTAGAAAAAGATATAAAAATTTTATTGGATAACATCGAACTCGAAAACTGGCAAAATTTGCGGTCCCAAAAAACTCTTTCAACATAAAAAAAAAAAACAAAAAACAATAAAACCCTGGAAACACTTATCTCATCTAAATCGTTCAGAAGAAATAATTATCA
>FIZR01028735.1:0-53166 GCA_900060175.1 Ferrisia virgata
AATTTAAAGCTGTATTACATACTCAAAAATCAGCCTCCTGGGGGGGGGGGGTGGTAAGGGAGCCCAGATATGGAACAAAGTACTAACCTAATAATTGTGAAAAGTGATATTCGTGTGAGGAGCGACAGAGCAGAAATAATGCGTTCATGGAGGAGGGCCAAACTGTACTATACGAATTAATTAACAGCGAACAGTAATTACTCGGCATCGTGGTACGCGATCGAGGGGTAAAGGGGGTTATATTTTTTTCAACGTGTAGAATTGAACGAAAGCTCGGTTCTTATTGCGTTTTACACGCGAACTGTGCAAAATCCATCGTGCTCAGGGTGTTTGATACGCTAGATGCGAGTAATATTGAGGAAGTGTGGTGATGGAAAGAGGATAGGAAGGGTATAATGCTACGATGATGATGATGATGAGGACGACTACGGTTACTCTAATATTAATTGCGAATTCGTGTCGTGACGAAATTCAAATTAGAGGTCGCTTGTGAGTTGTATGTATTTCTCTTCTTCTACATCTCCTACGTGTAGAAAAGATAGGTGGCTAAGCCTGTTGTGAAAATGAGATTCACGTGTACCTGTACCTGAGCCGAATTTGATTTTTTTAAATAAGTGTCGTTATCTTGAAAGCAGGGAATAGTGGTGGTTCTTTTTTTTTCCCCCAATTCTTGGGAAGCATTGATGAGATTTGGATTGGGGCGTTGCTGTGACGAGGATGGCATAGCACGTTGTACCACCATCGATTTGGATGTCAGTTCTACTCGTAGTGTGTAAGTTGTACACTACGCCGAAGTAGATAACTAATTACCGGTGGAATGTTATTCGGGGTCAAAGAATGGACTAGCCCCGAGACGTAAGAGGGAGGTCAAGGTTGTTTTCGAGTAGTACGTATATCTTCGAGATTGCTCGATTGTTGAGTAGCGAAGCTTAATCGTACGAACATATGTTCTCGATGTGGTATTGTAGATCTTTGGCTTGTTTGTAGATTTTTCGTATCTCTTGACTTGATTGCCTGATGCGCGCAATATTACGATGCACATGGTGCATTTTCTTCATTGTAAAGAGATAGTTGGAAACTGCATTAGGAAAGGTATATGGTCAAAGGGTTGTGTGTATTGATAAATGCCGGCAGAGTTAGGTGCTCGTTTACTCAAAATCAATTGATTAATTTTTTCGACATTCTAGAACCGAAAGGAGATTCGTGTTTTCAACTAGACCAATTTAGGGAGAGGATCCAAGCAATAAATAAACTCAGAGAACAGAAAAAAAATTCATTGTAAAAGCACTTTTTAAGGGCTTTCAAAAAGAGAGGAAAGCGATAACACCCTACAATACGCATATAGGATTCCATTAAATCTATACGCCAACTTTAGCCCACTAGCCCAACTTTTTTCATGTTCGAAAAAGGGAAAAACCCTCAGATCTCCCTTCCTGAATCAATGCAGGAGGCTGATTTTTAGATACGTAATGCAGCTTTTGATTTACTATCGATTGGATCAACAGCGAACCCTTTTGGCGATTTTTATCCCTCTCCAACTTCTCTCGAAATTTTAAATATGGCTGAATTTTGACTCGAGGTTCTCCCCACTCATGGTAGATGTACTTCCCTGGCAATTTGGGCTTGCTGACCAGATTTGAATGATTTTGGTCTGTATGAAGCTGAGTAAGCTGTTTTAGCTCTATCGAAAATAATAATGAAAATTGATATCTTACATGTTCAAATTAATCTTATAGGAACACTGCTATTTCTTCTCCTCCTCCCCTCCCCCCTTAAATGGCCTAGTTTGGTTGGGTAATATAATGAAGGAAATGTTATTCAGTTAAAATACTGAGTAATCGGTGATTTTTGAGCTCACTCTTTAGTAATTTTTTTTGCGATAAATGTTCACTCAAGTCCCTTATTCTCAAAATTGAATGGGTCGATAGAATAGAAAGGTAAAGAGAATTAGTATCTTCATAGTCTAATGCAATGGTGGAGGAATTTATTTAAAACATTTTTATTCGAAGGGTATTCTAGGGTAAGGAAGAATGAAATGCTCTTTATCTCAGATTTTCAAATTTTCATTTTTGAATATTATTTAAGTTTTTAAGAACAGTTCAAATTTCCAAAAAAGTGCGAAAAAATTCTAAAAATTATACTCATCAAAACGCACACGTTTGTGAAAAAATTTTAATGTACCACCGCCCCTCCTCCTCATCTAAGGTCCGCTGCTGTAGCAATTCGACGTTTCATTTTATCAAATTCTCTCTTCCTACCCCTTCCCCTTCCTCACCGGTGAAAAATTTCGGGAAAAATCATGTCGATGGACTCATGTCTGTAAACATTTGGATTAAAATCATAATTTTTTCCAAATAGCCGTGAATCCAGAATTTTTTTTTCAAAAAAAAAACGTCTTTCCGATATTTTAAG
Source organism: Ferrisia virgata (assembly GCA_900060175.1). Taxonomy (NCBI): domain Eukaryota; kingdom Metazoa; phylum Arthropoda; class Insecta; order Hemiptera; family Pseudococcidae; genus Ferrisia; species Ferrisia virgata. The sequence continues at coordinate 2,413 of FIZR01028735.1, forward strand.
CGAGGATGTGGAGTGGGTGAAATTCTTTTGCCGCCAAAATTTTGTTTAGCGATACCCTATGGTGATTTGTGAAAATTTTGAAAATCCGGAATCAAGGGCATTTCGCTTATCATTACTCTAGAATACCTTTTATGTATCAGCAAAGAGGGAATTGTGGAATTTTCATCTAAATGCTTTTGAAAACGAAAATAGACACCACAACCGCCCTGTATAATTGTTCTCAAAAGGTTAAATCCGGTATTTTAGTATTTTTAATTCTCTCGAAGTTGTGTTGAAGTGATCTCCAATCTTCTGCTCTTGATTATTCTGATGAGTGTGAAGTTTTTAAGGGTGAAATTTTCATTTTTTTTCATTGTTTAAAATGCCTTTGTACACTATCAAAGCACTTTTCAATTAATTCTACGAAGTAGAAATTTGACGCTGCGATCAGTTTATTGCTGTTGAAGATTTTTCCAGAAAGTCTCAACTTTTCAACTCTTCACTGCCTCTAAAAAAACAGAATTTTGAAGGATTTTCCAACTTAAAGACGAGGTACATTTGATTTGAGCTCTTCATAATTGATTTCATTGGGTGGAGGGAAAACTCTGTGTAGGAACCTTATCCTTCTTTTCGACCATCTAAATGAAAATAGTGGCGTGAATTTTTGAGGCATCGCAGTGAAAGGATGCTGAAGTATAATATCATAATCGAATGGTAGCTGAGCCGAGAGGTAGGGAAGGTTTTCAATCTCTTAAATACACACTCTCCTATAGTTTTGACTCACTACACTAAATTTTTCAAACCCAAATTATATTGAAAATATTCTCAACTAGGCTCGCTTTGCCAGCTACCAACCAAAATTCGTGGAACTTGAAAACTAAAAACAAACTCTAAATTTACAAAAAATTTGCCCCACCGTAGAAATGACTTTCACTTCGTGAACGTTCAGATGAAGTTTTCACTACACATCTTAGAATCGGTCATTGCAAAAATAACTCACAGCCATCTGTGTTTACGAGCCTCCAAAGCTGAGTATTATTACCCAACACCTCCACCTCTTCTGCATTAACTTAAAAAAAAAGTATCACTTTGCGACGCTTTTATGCATGAAAATTGAAAAAATAAAACATTGCGGCTAGTAAGGGTTCAATGGGGCTAAAAAGTCGAAACCCCTAAAAGGCACATCAAGGGTCCTTACAGACGAGACTTACCTAATTTCAACTTTCTAGCCCAATTTGAAGGGGAGTTATGCGAGAAACAAACTCTAAAAATCAGAAAAATTGATCAAAAAACCACTATTTTAGGTTGTGAAGAGTCGAGAGGTACATCTAGGTCCTCTACTAAGTATACATATCTAATTTCAACTTTTTAAACTCAATTTGGTGGGAAGATACCGGGAGAACAGCTCTTTTTCAAAGTCAAAAACGAGGAACCCCCCCCCCATATCTTCCCACCTAATTGACTTAGGAGGTTAATTTTTTAATACGTTGTACAACTTTGGATTTTTTATGGATTGGCCTAAAAGAGGGCAATTTTTGAGTTTTTGGCCTCTCAGCACCCCCTCCCCCAAATTCGGAGCATAACTGAATATCGACCCAAGTTCATTCTCACTCATATGTACCTAATCCGCCGCCCAACTGAGCCGATTGACCGGATTAGAGCGATTTTGGTCGGTATCGAGCGGATTGAATGATTTTAATTTTCGGAAAAAAAATATAAAAAAATAAATAAATAGAAATAAATATCTGATATGGCTAAAAATCGTCTTAATGGTCTTCTAGGACCCCATAAATGGATTTTGTTGGTATCCCTCTCCCCTTCATCAGCTGCTAGTCGATACACTGTAACAGCCTGGTTTTCATTGACAATATTACATGGAAAATCAGGCTAAAAAGATAAGTTTAAAACTTTCCTAAAGACATCCATGTTATGCCAGATTCCCCTACAGAGATGCAAAAAATTCCCTTCTCCTGATGAAAGAGCTTAAACTCCAACACTGAAATTAAGCCACCCTTTCTAACCTTTCCTAAAGGCTAAGCGTAAGTAGTATAAAAAATATTTAATTGTCCTTTTTAGCGAGTAAAACTCGGAGTTGGATTAGTATTACGTTGATAGGTTGATATTTCTCCACGTAGGCCCCCTCTACCCACTGAATAGTGTCCCAATCGAATTTCTATGTGCTTCAGAATACCTGAAAAATTAAATGAACTCAAGTCTATAAGGTTCATATCACTGAGGAATCAAGCTATCAAACTGTAGTCAGATTGAATTGTGTGTTTGAGATTAACGATGCGTCCAGACTGTAAAATTACCTTTGTCGCCAATAAAATTTCGTTCAGTCTTTCAGTGGCTGAAATAGAATATACTGTTATGTAAAATCCTCCTATATAATTTATTATGTATTTTTTTCTCGATGTATAAGGCTATAGATGAGAAGAAGGTACGATTCTTTTTAAATTTAACACGTTGTGTGTAGGTTTTTCGTAACAGGCTGTTAATGTATGAATGGCTGAAATAAATCGAATCTGCATTTATTAGCTTTTCTCAGCGGTATGGATTCTTCTTTTTTTTTCCATTTGCTGCCACTTTGCGTAGTCCTCTCATAAATGTGAAAATGGTTCTAGAAATATTATACTTACCTACCTACATACGTTTAGTATTACTGGGATACGAGTAGAATAAAAAATACGTATTATATACGACAATGCGACGGTGCGATGGTCGTATACGTGTATTCGTACATATAAGTGCCAGTGTGTGTGTGTGTGTGTTTGTTTTGTAGTACTTATTACAGATAAGAAATGCGTAATTACCGGCGGTAGCAATGGCTATGTCGCTCGGCGACATGACAGCGACAATGGCAATGGCGGCGGCTCCAGTACACCAACAATCCAGAAGGAATTATAGAATAATATAATGGATTGTATGTGTACAGTTGGTAATGCCTTCCCCAGCGTTCCCTGCCACTCGTCTCGTGCCTATCGTTAGCGTCTTACGAATACGATATTACTCTCGAATACAACGATAGCTGCTGCAGAGTTGAGTATAACCTAAAGTTATAACGGATAAGAAATACATAGGTTGAGAGAGGTAGGTATACTTTTAAGACGTGGTCTTAGTACATGGTATAGTGGCTTACATAGGCAAGATGCAAGTTAGAGGGAGGGTATTAAGAGACAGACGTTGTTATACGCGTATATCTTATTCTTTCGCTCTCTTTACATCTCCGCGGGTCTTTCTCTTTAATTAACATAATACACCGAGTATCGTTACACTTCATTCATCACGACTCGAGGCTTTCTTATAAAATGTACGTATGTATTTGTATATATTCGGTATAAGTATAAAGAGAAGAAGAACGTGTTCGTAATCGGAAGAGGAGGTTTTCCTTTACTTTATTATTATCATTTTTTTTTTTCAGTTTTACTCTCTTGAAGGTGGATGATATGTAAAAGTAAAAAAAAAAAAAATAGATTTGATCACGAGTTTAGGCGACTTCGGCTCGATGGGCTAGTCGCGCTCCATTTAGTTGACCAAATTAGGTACTTGTGATATTAGAGAATAGATTCATATTTATAGCCGTTCTATTCTTACCTATAATAAGATCTTGTAGTCGAGGGATGACCAAATGGATGTACCGGTTTTACGCACCAGCGGGGGATAATCCGATTTACTATGTACGTGTTTGCGTGACTTTGTATAATATATAGTCTGGAGTTTAGACCGAAGATACATAACGATTTAATCTACTCAACAATAAGAGAACTTGTAGAGTTGATCGAGGCGACTGCGATGTGAGTGATTTATTATAATATCAAAAATATCTATACTGTTCTTTGAGTGTTTCAATTTTCGAAAAAAGAAAGAAATCCATTGGCGTAGATAATGTCGCAGTAAGATGTAAGGAGGAAGAGGAGGCTGTACAGATATCAATGTATTTAGCTGTGCTCTATTTCGTAATCCATCGTGTTGAAAATTTTTTAATCGTGGGAATCGTCGTCGACCCTGAACCGACGTGTCAATTCAACCCTGATCGAAATTAAAAACTCATTTGATAGTGAATAAATACCTATTACTCGTGTACATACTTTTTACCCGAGTAAGTGATAAATAAGACGTAATTGTAGATGTACTACACGATGTATGGGATGTCATTATACTTAATCCGAATAATACATAGAACAGGTGTACGAGGGTGAATCCCTACTTTTATGTACCAGTAGGTACCCATTGTATGTACTTGACAGGAGTTTTGTTGTTTTGTAAACATGTCAATGTGCGAAGTATGTAATATATGACTATAGTGTACTTGAAACAGGTGGTTTGTTACGTTCCCTTTTCATATTTTCTTTTTTCTCCCTGTTTTGTTTTGGTTTTTGCTTACATATATATTTCTTTGAACCAGGCGTGTAGATTGGTACTTGTGATATAGATGCTTAGGGTTGGATCTAACGGATTTCGGCAATGAAAACCCATCCAGAGTTTAATGATGCTTTTTTGATGAAGTAGTTGGAATAATGACGAATCAACGTACCGAATATCTAGTAGTGATGTTTTAAACGAAGAAAATGAGCGGAGATAACGAAAAAACTCTATTGAAATGGAACTACAATTCAGGAAAAAAGTTCATGGTCCAGTAAGGTGCTAAAAATACATTTTGAAATCAGAAAATGAAAAAAAAATCAGCAGATTTAATGAATAACGCAACAGAAACGGAAACATAACGCAAAGGAAACGTTTCTATAACGTTACAGTGCCGTAACACAATGATAATTGATACCAGTATATACGTCTGTACACTAGTTATAAGTATATAGATTTGAAACTGATTTGTAAAAAAGGTCTGATTGTGAGAACATGACTGAAAGAAAACTATTTCCGAAAAGTAATGCTAAGACTAACAATTAACAGCGCTGTTGGAATTGTTCGATTATTATTATAGATTTCAAAATGTGCCAAAAAGTAAAACAAATTGACCAAATTTGGATGAGATTGTGCGAACGATGAATATGTAAACAAAAAACTGCGATTAAAGTTATTAGTGCCCAAGGGTAAATGAAATAACCTTAAATGAATGTATTTCTCCTGTGCTTACGGATGCCATTTTTTCAAACTGATTTTTCCGGATAAAAATGATAAATGTTAAACATGGGGATGTCCAGAGTGAAAATTACATTTCAAACCCTTTCTCTTGACCTATTTACCTTCATAATTTGGCCATTCTTTCTCAAAAGTTATTGCGTTAATAATTCTTGAATTCTGTCATTTTGTAAGAATAATCTATGAAATCATACCTCGTGTCCAACACATTTTCATACACCTTAAAGTGCAGATATATAGATCATTTAAGAATTCCTTAAGGAGCCCATGATCGTTAACGCCTGAAAAGTGGAGCCAACAAAAACAATCTGAAATCATATCTTATGTCTGACATTTTTTCATCTACCATAGGATGTAAATTTTAAGACCAATATCTTAAAGACCATTAGCCCGTTGTAAGTGATGAACCTACAGTTTTCAAATGAGGTGATGAATTTCCTTGTTTAATATTTTTAAAGGAAGCTTAAAGTGTGTGTAGTTTTTCATTGTAACGATCGAGTGGTTAACATTTTTCAATTTTTCAATGAAAAAAGATATTGAAAAATTGGCAGCATTACTTATACCCAACATATGTACAGTTAACGTTGTTTCATTTTTGGTTGGGTACCAACTTACGTGGGTGGGAGTTCGTGTGAGGTGCGCATTCGTATGTCACTCATATGAATCAGCCGTTCAAATTTGGCCAATTTGAAGTGGAAATTCAAATTTTACCTGAAACGAAACGTTAACTAAAAAGTAACGTTATTATAATGTAACGTACCAATGAATACAACCCTTATAAAAATGCTTGGTTATTTATATAGATTCCAAAATGTATTGAAAACCAATACAAATATGCAAAACGTTTTAGAAACGAAATTGTAACGCAAAGGAAACGTTTTTGTAACGTTATAGTAACTAGTAACATTATACCATGAAAATTGATAACATTTTGTATACATGTCAATAAAGTAGATTTGACATTAAAACCGAGGAACCCAATTTTGAAAACGTAACTGAAACGAAACAATTACCATGAAATAACGTTATTATAGCATAATGTAACACAGCTCACAGCACTTATGAAAATGTTTGGTTATTAATACAACAATTAAAACTGATACATTAAAAACGCTACAGAAGCAAAATCATAACGCAAAAGAAACGTTTTCATAACGATGAATTGTAACTGAAACGAAATGTTTACCAAAAATAACGTTAATATAACGTAACCGAACACACCACGCAACACTTATTAAAGTGTTAGGTTATCAAACACATTTCAAAAGATACAAAAAATTAAAACAAATACGTAAAAACGCCACGGAAACAAAATCGTAACGTAAAAGGAAACGTTTTATAACGTTATAGTGATATGGAATCATGATAATGATAACATTTCATATAAATAGACTTGAAACTTGAGGTAAAAAGTTATTTAAAAAATGTTACTGAAGAATAACGTTATTATAACGTAACGTAACGCTACACATAGCATTGATGAAATTGAGTACACATTCAGAATCATACCGAAAATTGAAGGAAAGAAATGTACAAAAATGCTATAGAAAACGAAATCATAACGTTCATAAAGTATTTATGTAACAAACGAGTACTATGACATGCCTTACCAGCAATAAACTACTCAATACTTATTGATCACTTGAAAAATGTGAGGTATTATAAAAACGTTATAATAACGTTACTGGAATACATCAGTAACGCAATAGAACCTATTTTAATGGTGTGTTGAAAATTACGCGTTAAGGTGAAGAATATAATAATAATTTACGAAAACAGAATCGTAACTCGGTAGAAACACCTTTATAACGGAACTGTACCGTAACGTAACACAAAATAATTTTTGATTCAGTTATAATGAGTTGACTTGTATATTTCTGTATATGTGGAAATGAGCGGGTATGTGTAACTATTCCAATGCGTATATGCCAACGTAGATCTGTATAACAAATTGTAAGCGTTATTTTAACAAAATAATAAACTGTAACGTAACGTAACGTAACATAATGATAAACGCAAACCGTATACTTGTGTTATATAATTATAAAATGAGGATTGTATGGGAAATCATGGTAGAACAGGTATAAAAACATCACTATAACGTAATGGAAACACTATGAATAACGTTACAATTGGTTTTATTCGAGTTCGATAGTCAAAATTGGCGAGCATCGATTTTGATGAGGTAACACAGTTTATTTTCAAAGAGCCTAAACAATGGTTCAGCGATCATTGCGAATAAATTCGAATTATTTTTTCTATGGTTTTTTTTTCGACTCTTTAAGTAGGATGTTTGCTTTGTTTTTGATTCGAAATATTTTTTGTTGATGTGAAAATTTTAAGCTCACTGAAACAAACAAAAACGATGAAAATTTCCTTCATAATACCTACTCCGCGTTGTTTATTTCATCTTGTCATATTAACTCGAATTCGTATCAAGTTTCATTTAATACTCGTGCTCGAGATTAGTATATAAGATTTATATTGTACACTACACCAACATGATATTTTGTATTTGTGGTATTTTCAACGGTGCACATTACATTCATATTTTACTCGTTGTAGGATTCTAGGTACTGGTATGTGTACTCGTATTATAGTATTCAAATTTAATCAGAAAGTACAAACGTTGCCTACACACATTGTACAGTTATAATCTTTATGTATACACGATATCTGTATACGATGTATATATGTGTACATGTGCTGTAGGTGCTTGTATTAGTACTTACGCGTATAGAAAATAATAATAATGAATCGATATCACAATAGCAAAGTTTAACATTATATTCTTCGGTTCAATATCATGGTCTACATAACAGCCAATACGATACGGTGCGGCGACTTCCGAGTTTCGATATCGGTTATCGGAAGCTTTCTCGGGCACATTATAATTATGTTTGTGTATTTGTAATTTGTATATATATAGATATTACATACACGTATACGCATAAGTATAGCTGGGTATCTATTTAGGTGGATTGAATGAAATGCTCCGTCGAATTGAATACGTATCAGTTACAGTTCTATAATTATTCGTATAAGAATTTACGATAAGTTGAAACTTTACTAATATAAAACGTAAATTATTTTTGAACGAGTTTTAATCTTTTCAAATTATCGCGTTTTTAATTACTTTCGTTGATTTTTTTTTTCTTCATAAAATGTTATTTTTCATAACCTTATGTGAATGGTGTGTAAACTTACGTATCATTATGTAAAGTTATTGTTCTAATGTCTTTGATACTTGACTAAATAGAAGGCTTTTTTATAAAGTCAAAATGTAGTAGACAATTGGAAATTCGAAGAGTTGAATATGGTATTCTATACCAGAGACCAAATGGGTCAACTTGAGCAGGGAAGGGTATAAAATATTTATAACTTGTATTCATGCTTTTTTGAAAATAATTTCGTTTGAGATGGAGAAATTTCTATTTTCGATTTAAATTCATCACCGAAAATACTATCAAAATAACTTATTTTTGTTCGTAAGTATTCGATAAATAGCTGCTTCATATTTTTCTTATAAAATCAAACCGTTATAGAGAAATTTTAAATATTCACATTTTTTTTTTTATTTTTCGCTCAAAATCGCATCGTAATAGAGAAATCCTGATTTATTCGTATTCAGTCCAAAAAATGCATTTAGAATTATAAATTTCCAAATTATAAGCCTCAGAAAAGGTTTAAATTTGTTATTAATCAATTGAGATTTTGTTCATTTTTCAAACATTTTTCATCACTTTTTTCTATGCTTTTCTAAGTAAATTTTTATAGTTTTTAACACTTCAGTGGTTTTTGATAAATTTTTGTATAATTTTAGAGATTTTTGTAAAAAGTTTTATTCATTTGTTAACATTTTTTCGAATTTTTTTTTCATGTTTTAAACTAAATTATATATTTTTTAACGCTTTTTCATAAATAATCGATATTTTAGGAAGTTTTTCTTAAATTTTTGCCTTTCTTTCATATTTTTCGGCATTTCTTTCACCTTTTTTGTCAATTTCTTCAACTTTTTTTCAGCATTTCTATTCACACTTTGAGTAACTTTTTATATTTTTTAATACATTCGTAAATATAAATGAGTTTTCCAAATTTTTTCGCATCTTTGTGAATTTTTTTGTAGGTTTTTCAAAAGTTTAACGTTTTTTTTCCTTATATTTTAGAAATTTTCTACATTTTTACGTTGTTTAACCGTTTTTGATCAGTTTATCAGAATTTCCCCCCAATTTTTTATCCATTTTTAAACATGTTTTTACGATTATTAGCAGCATTTTTAGCCTGATTTTTTCATGTCATGTTATAAATCAAAACGATACTATTACGGCCTATCGACCTACGGTGGATGGGGAGAGGGGGGAAGGGAAAACAAAATTTGTTTTGAAGACTTGGAAGATCATTGCGGTCGTTTCTGGCGATTTCAGAGTTCAATTTTTAATTTTTATTTTATTTCATCTTATTTATTTTTTACCCTGAACTAAAAAATAATTCGTTCTGCTTCATACCATTGAAAACCAATCAAATTTGGGAAATAGACTTAAATTGGCGGTGAATTTGATATTCTAGAGTGAGGATGACCTCTGGTCAAAATTCAGTTGTACCAAAATTTAGGAGAAGAGTGCTGAGGGGGGGGGGGGCAAAAATCGCAAAAATTGTTTTTTTTTCGAGCCAATTGATAGATAATCCAAAGTTTTATAACATATCCAAAAATCAATTTCCCAAGTCATTTAGGAGGGGAGATAAGGGGGGTTTCCCTTTCTTTGGCCTTGCAAATGGAGTACCCCAGGTGTGATTTTTGGGGGGCTCGACTTTTCAGCCACATTACACTTCTTTACCACCCCAAAAGTGTGGCGTGTTGGTCCTTTTTCCCTGTTTTTCGAATTTGTTCCTCGCATAACTCCACTCCAAATTGAGCTAGGAAGTGAAATTTGGAATATAGACCTTTTAGGAGGGTAGATATGAGGGGTTCTTTTCTTCGCCTGACCTCTGTATGACCTTGGAAACTAGCTGTTTCTTCCCGATCTCATCTCTAGATTGAGAGAAGAAGTTGAAAATTAGTATGTAGATTTGGTTGGGACCATAAATATGCCTATTGGGAGTTTTTACTTTTCAGACCCGTTGCTCCCCTTTACAGTCCCCAAAATGTGGTTTCATGTGCGGTTTTCTCATGTGTTCCGTTCATTCGTGGCATAACTCTCTTTCAAATTGAGCTGGAAGGTGAAAATTTGGCATGCAGATTTAGTATACGTCCTAGATTTGCTGGGGGGGGGGGTCGACTTTTTAGCCTCATTTTTCATTCCGCTCACAGCCCCAAAATGTGGTTTTCTCATGTTTCGAGGGTTTTCTTCACATAACTCCCCTTCAATTTGGTATGCAGATTTAGTATAGGTGTTAGACGCGCCCATGGGGGGGGGGTCATCTATTCACTCTAATATCTACCAAAACATCTCAGAGTGCTCCTTCACGAAAACAGTTTTCATTTTGTTTTTGAAACGTTGGTAAAAGGCTGTTGAAAAAAGTAGTGACCTTAGAGAAAAAAAATTCCGCTTGATACCCTGTCTATTTTCTGTATTTTCTATTATTTACAACCTTACCCCCCTTCGCATCATTCTCTCTATCGTAGTATTGACGATATCTGCAATCTTGGTATTTTCGTTTCGAAATTGCCTCTTTGGTATAATCCATAAAAAGTTACGGTCTCTGTTCTACATGATACGACTGAAAAGTACCCTGTGAAGTACTCATATAAGTATAGTAGTTCGGCTGTAAAATATATTAACGACGATATCGTGTATGGTATAGACGAGCAGTTAATTACGTAATTAAAAAAACTTATCATCTTTTTACACGTGCTCGTGTGCTTTTGCGACTTTACACTTGCAACAATGTAGTTGTTGTTGTTGTTGTAAAAAATGCTCGTGGCTGTGTTTTCATGCAACGACACACTTGTACCTTTTTCCTTTTCCCATTGTCGTCTTTGTCTTTGGTACAATATGTTTGTGCACTTGTTCCTTTTGTTGTAACAAAATGTACCGGAGAAGCGTTGATTAGCCCACCCTTTCGCTCCTGCCTGCCCCCCCCCCGTATTCAGAAAAAGAATTCTTTTGCCTGTAGTAGGTACGAAGATAGTTTAATACAGGCTGTAATAAAAATAACTACGTATAATGAATTTCAAGCTGGTCCAGAGTGGTTGAAGAAACTTATGAATGAATGGAACCTTATGGTAGGAAAGGGCAAGGACCAAAGTATGAGAATACAAAGGACAAAAGTATATATCGCGTATCCTATATAACCTTAAGCTATTTACGGGTATAAGAAAAGGTATGTGCGTAGATAAGGTGTGCAGTAGAGAGGAAAATCCTTTGAATGTTTCGCATAGGTAGAAAGGTACATTTCCAACTTATATATGAATACACTGTATATGTGTATGATAAGATACTTGCTACGGTTAGATATGGTTAAGGCACGAATAGAATGTAGCAGAACAGATGGGTTTATTTGGATGGTATTTGTAAAATATTTTACATATTATATTGTATTTTTATCTACGTATCATGGAGGAAGATTCCTTTTCGATATTGTATTGGTCGTGTATTATTCGGTGTATGGTTTGATTTTTGGATATGTTTGGTATCTGTATCTTTGTGTACTCGCCACGTATATACGCGTAGATACACTTTCGTAACAATGGAATAGTGTTGGTTGTGTATTTACATAATATCTGCCATGCCCTGCCCTCGCAAATTCGCCTACATTCGTATTAAGTGTTTCATTTATTTTACCGACTGTGTATTGTGTTCTTTTTTTTCTTTTTTATTTTCTTTCGCGTTACATGCGAATATAACTCGAAGGAAGCGTCATTCTACGTAGTCGTATATCTGCTTGTAAGGTTGGTGGAGGTCGCAGACGAGTGTCGAGCCTTTTTAGAGGGCATACCGCAAAAGAAAATGGGTGGTGGTATTTTTTGTATACGTACAATCGTATACATTTAGCGTAAGATTGTATTATGCATCCTACTAGATATTTATATGTATATATGCATAGGAATATAATCTGTGAAATGTGATGTGAAAGAGTTGAAAGAAGCCAAAGAATGAATTCCAAAGGTTGAGATAGCGGAAGAGGGTTAAAAGAAAAAGACGGAAATGGTTGACATTTTTATTACGTTTGCGATGGCCACGGCCGCCCTCCCGCCATATCCATGTCGAACCACTCAGCTATTGTGTTGGCTTCTTTTTCACGCGGCTGTCTCACCTGTGAGATGTTTGGCTGACGCCAGTGTCGAATTTTTCATCAACTTGGCTAGTCTGTTTGGATTTTAGGCGTCGCGTCGAGTCGTGTCATCGTCTAGACGCATTCTCTTAATTTACCTCTATGCACGTAGTGCATTAAACGAATGCATCGGTTGGTACGAGATAAATGTAGCAGCGTATTAATAGTAAAAAGCTATGATAAGCCTGTCTAAGCGATATAAGATACCAGTGAGAGACATTCACGTATGAATATTTTTGGAACAATTTTTTTGAATATAGCAACATGCTCGTGAAATCGTACTGTCTACGGCGTTCTTTAAGCTTCTGATGAATGTAGCTAAGATTTTATCTCATGTTCATTTTCCGTTTATGATCATCAAATACTTCAATATTACGATATTGAAATAACGCCTTTCAATTTACTGAGAACAAAATAAATAATAAGAACGTGAATTTAAAGTGGTTCAGGAAGTAGAGGGACGGTCATTAAAAAAGTTGAAGAAATAATGAGGCTGACCTTGTCTGTTGATTTTGGTATTTTCATAATTTAGATCAAATTTCACCCATTTATCTGCAATTTTCCGTGATTTTCGATCAATTTTCTGCACTTTTTACTCATTTTTATTGAATTTTTACCGAATTATTGATGAGTTTTTATAACTTCTTTTCATACTTTAGGTCAATTTTAATCCACTTTTCAACAATTTTACGTGATTATTGATCAATTTTTTGCACTTTTACACACTTTTATCAAGATTTTTATAAAATCTTGGATTATTATTCTTTTTTTTATAATTTAGATTAATTTTCAGCCTTTTTTCTGTTGATCGATGTTCTACACCTTTTTAACCAATTTTGTCAAATTTTAACGCAATTTTCGATGATTATCCATAATTTATTTCGTCATTTAGGTACATATTCAATCATTTTTCTACAATTCTTCGTGGTTTTTAATCAGTTTCAATTTCCTACACTTTATAGCCATTTTAGATGATTTTTAGCCAATTTTTAGTACTTCATCGCGATTTTCTTTCACTTTTTAAATAAATATTTATCAATTTTTCAACATTTCTTGAGATTTTTGATCAATTTTTTGCATTTTTCACTCGTTTTAGTCAATTTTTAGCCAATTTTTGAAGCGTTTTCACGTTTTTTTTTTCAAATTGCCAGTCAATTTTCATCCATTTTTATCAAATTTTCAATGATGTTTACGATTTTTGGTAAATTTTCACTGATTTTTCAGCAATATTTCGTATTTTTGTATCAATTTTCTGTATTTTTTTGTATATTTTTGCCAATTTTACCCACTTTTTAATGATTTTTTAATATTTTTTGTCGATTTTCACATGTTTTTCAACTTTTTTTTCGTAATTTTTGGTAAATTTTTTGCAATTTTTTTTTATTAAATTTTATCTACTTTTCATTGATTTTCAACGATTTTTGGTAAATTTTCGATTATTTTTCAGCATGATTTCATGATTGTTGATTCATTTTCTGCAGTTTTTAAGGTTTACGGTCAATTTTTACTTATTTTAGTCAATTTTTACACAATTTTTGATACTTTTTAACAATTTTTATTTTCATTCTAGGTTAATTTTCACCTATTTTTCGTAATTTTTGTTCAATTTTCAGCACCTTTTTTTTACACAATTCAGACAATTTTTAATACTTCTTTATGATTTTTTGATCAATTTTCTCCATTTTTCACGTATTTTTGTCAATTATCATCCATTTTAGTCAATTTTGATCCAATTTTCAATAATATTCAACGAATATTTTCATAACTTAGATCAGTTTTCACCTATTTTTCTACAATTTTTTGTGATTTTTGATCAATTTTCTGTATATTTCAACCATTTTTGATCAATTTTCTGCATTTTTCAGGCATTTTTTCTAAAATTTGACTATATTTTCAACGATTTTTGATCCTTTTTTTGCAGTTTTTAAAATTTACAGTTAATTTGTACTCATTTAAGTCAATTTTTCACACAATTTTTGATCCTTTTTAACAATTTTTTCGTGATTGTCGATCTATTTTTAGCACTTTTTACTCATTTTTATCTAATTTTTTCATAATTTTTGGTGTTGTTTAACGATTTTTTGTTATATTCGACGAATTTTTTGCATTTTTTTACACGTTTTAGTTAATTTTTAATCAAGTTTTTTTTCTTTTTCACGACTTTTTGTTCAATTTTCTGCATTTTTCACGTATTTCTGTCAATTTTCATCCATTTCAGTCAATTTTCACCCAATTTTTGATCATTTTTCTTCAATTTTTTGTGATTTTTGATTAATTTCTTTTACATTATAGCCATTTTTTCAATTTTTACATATTTTTAGTGATTTTTTCATCAATTTTCTGCATTTTTTAAGCTTTTTTCCTGAAACTGTAACCTCATTTTCAATGATTTTTATCAATTTTTTAGTTCAATTTTTGCTTATTTTTCGACGTTTTTTCGTGATCTTCAATCATAATTTTTACTCAATTTTAATGATTTTCAACGATTTTAAATCTGGTAACAGTTATCGCTGTAAACGAGTGAAATTTAAGCCTTGAGGGAATGATTCAAGAACCAGAAACAAACGAAGAACTGACAAGATTCAGATAGAGCACACTGAAAGATCTAAAAACAAAAAAAAACAACGAAAATTGAAAAAAACAAAAACAACGATTTTCAAGTTTCGTTGGAGCTTAATTCGATATTCGAGGGCCAAAAATCATCTCTATTTATACGAATCATTCTCCCTCCGAAACTTGAATTCTTCTATCAACTTATCAACGTTTTTACATAATTTTAAATCCGCTGAACTTCAGGCACTCAATATATTTGCGCACTCTAGAAAACTAACACGCTCTGATAAAAGTACCTTTATAACCCTTTTGCTAAAGTGAAACCAAATTCGAGTTTGATTTGTGTGTATGGATATTTCAATACCTACCTGATACAGTTTTATCTGGAAAAAAAAAACGTGCTCATCGATCTTTTTAAAGTACGCTTCGTTTTTTGCTTACTTCATTCGAAATAAATGTACCACAATACCGCATTTCGATCGAAAATTCCTCTCCTTTTTACGCTGTGATGCTCTGTTCACAATAAAATAAATTGCTTGGTTTTTAATTGATTAGGGACAATTCCCGATGGGTTTTCATGTGTTCAGCCATCCTTCTATATTTTCCTGAAAACTGTCGAGAAACAAAATGTAGGTACGTGTAACTAGGTACATGATGCAGACATAGGCAGGATTCCATTACATAAGCAACACGTGCTATTTGACCTATTTGTTAGCTTCGTCGTATTCGTTCGAAATTTCACAAATAACATTACCGTCTATGGATTTTATTAGCGTTTCTTTTACAGTATGTAGAGGTATGTACCCAGGTACCTACGTAAACTTTTGCCATCTCCTTGCTTCTCGTGATGTTACCGGGCGCTGGTGGTGGTTTATTTCGCGTGCTGTTTTCAACTTAAGTTTACTACATTATACATATATGTAGCTGAAAATGTTTTACTACGTAGCTAGAGCAATAAAAAAGACGCAATTTGGTTGCTGACATATTGCGTGCTAGTATAAAATACAATTTGAGCTCGGTTAAAAATACAACACGTCAGCATCATTGGTTGTCGTCGTCATCATCATCATTATCATCAACATCACCAACATAATCATTATCTGAAAGTAAACGAACCCTGTTCTTCCATAACGTTTGTGTAAATAGAAGCAATTATTAAATGAAAAAATTACCCTCGCGTCAAGATGAGAAACTAAATAGTTATAGGAAACTGCTTGATTTGAAGAGCTTTTGTGGTTGAATTTGCCATTGTTAGTACATTAAGTTGAAGTTCTATTTTGAATTTTTCCCTGGTTACTGTTGTTGTTTCAAGGAATTAGTTAAAGATCACTGAAGCATTTATAATCAATCCGAAAAATTTCTGGTGAAAACATTGACTACGTTACTATTCAGTTTTCAACCCTAAAAGAAATTTAGAAAATGCACCTTTTGAAATTTTGAACCGAGCTAGTCAAGTTTCATTTGCATCTTGTATGTTCAAAATTTTGCGTATTAAGACTAATCGTAAAAATGAATAGGTTCTGATATTTGGTACTTCAAATTGGTTCTTCTACAAATTAGGTTGCATTGATTACTGGTTGTGAACCTATAGACTGGTTTGGTAAAACTTGATTTCATTGACTATTGATTTTCTACCTTGAAATCGGTTTCATAAAACGTGGTTTCATTGATTACTAATTATGAATCCTTAAATTGGTTTCAAAAAATACGGTTTCATTGACTATTGATCATGAACTAAAGAACTCGTTTCATAAAACCGGATTCTATTGATTCTATTGTGTAACTGCTGATTGTGAACCTCTGAACTGGTTTCAGAAAATATAATTTCATGGACTATTAATTGTGAACTCATGAACTAGTTTAATGATATTTTAGTTTCATTTGCTTACGTTTACTGGTTTTTTAAAAAACATTAGTTTCAGTTGCTGTTAATTGAGAATCCCTGAACCAGTTTTACTAAATTTGATACCATTTGTGAACCCATGAACTGTGATTATTTTCACTACTGAGTATGAAACTTCATAAACTGGTTTCATGGAATGTTATTTGTATTTCATCGATTGCTGATTATGATATCCTGAACCAGTTTCATAAAGTGTGAGTTCATTGAATGCTAATTGCGAAGGTCGACTCCAAAACTTGTTTCAAACAACTTCGGTTTCGTTTGCAACCGATTGGGAATCTTTGAACTAGTTTTACGAAATCTCAAGTGGATTTTGAATCTCCAAAAAGGTTTCTAAACAACTTTGCTTCATTTGTTAATTACTGAACCCCTCAACTGGTTTCGAAAATTTTTCGTTTCATTTGCCAATGATTGAGGATCCCTGAACCGGTTTCAAAGACGGTGATTTTATTTATTGTTGATTGTTAACACCTGAACTAGTTTCAAGAAATGTTCGGTTCGTTAGCCGCTGACTGCGAATTCCTGAACTAGTTTCACAAACTGGTTTTATCTACTGTTGATCATCAACTACTGAGCTGGGTTCAAAAAATTTTCGTTTAATTTGTCACTGGTTGAGAATCTCTGAACTGATTTCACAAAATGTGGTTGTATTCAATGTTGATTGTTGACCATTTGAACCGGTTTCAATAATGTTTATTTCATTAGCCACCGACTGAGAATATCTGAACCGGTTTCGCAAACTTTGGTTTTATTTACTGTAAATTGTGAACCTTTTGAACAGATTTTTTTAAATTTTCATTTCATTTGCTGCTGATTGAAAATCCTTGAACCGGTTTCACAAACTGTGGTTCTATTCACTATTGCCTCTATGAACCCTTGCTTGATCTAGGTTTATAACATTTTCGTTTCATTGCCACCGATTGAAAATCCCTGAACCAGTTTTACAAAGTGTGGTTCTATTTACTGTTGACTGTGAACTTCTGAACTGGTTTCTAAAAATATTCCTTTTGATTTGCTACTGATTGAGTATCCTTGAACTGGTTTTATCAACTGTGGTTCTCTTTACTGTTGACTGTGAACCCCTGAACTGGTTTTTAAAAATTTTCGTTTGATTTACCACTGATTGAGTACCCTGAACCGGTTTTACCAACTGTGGTTCCCTTTACTATTGAACGTGAACCCCTGAACTGGTTTTTAAAAATTTTCGTTTAATTTACCACTGATTGAGAATTCTTGAACCGGTTTCACAAACTGTAGTTTTATTTACTATTGATTATTAACTGTGAACAGGGTTCTAAAAATTTTCGTTTGATTTACCACTGATTGAGAATTCCTGAACCGGTTTCACAAACTGTAGTTTAATTTGCTATTGATTGTTGATCCTGAACCGGTTTCAAAATACGAGTTAGAATTTGTTTTTCATTTTTCAGCAGATTTTTAAGGGAAAAGTGTTTATTCAAGTCTGCCAACATGACAATAAAAACTACTTTACTACTCATATGGTTCAGAAATCAATTTAAATAAAAATTTGCTGCTATTTTTACTTGAAGTATATTATTATTCTACGAATTCAATTTTTTTTTTTTTTGCTATTTATCATTTGAGGTGAGCAACTAAGCTATTTAAGATCAGCTTGAGATTTTTATACATCCTACATTGATCATTTTAATCATCTCATCGTTCATGTTGAAGTACTTGCAATTGTACCAATAGCCACAACAACCGCTGCAATACGTGTATGAATAATCTAGCGTAAGTACTCGTAGTTGGAACGAAAAAAAATTTCACAGTCGCGCATGCGCCATCGTGAAAAAAAAAACCATATAGAACACCGCATTCCATCAACGAAACTAAAATCCGCTCACCTTCTGCTTAGGCGTTTTAGCATTAGCTATTGCGAAAAATTCTCTTCCGATTAAGCAATCGCCTTCTTCTCGGTTGCTGCTACCTCCACCACCTTCATCTCGGTATTCGAATGGTCTGTGACCGCATCGCGTATATCTGCTATCTGCATGCACGCGGTCCACTATACGTATAACATTATACGCGAGTATACTACGTGCACAGTTAGAATACCACCGAAAGGTATTATAGATGGAATGGAATGGAACGGAACGGAACGGAACGAAGCGAGTAGAAGTGGATTTCCACATTATACCTGAATTCTATAATGTATATCATGTTGTTAGTAGATAGGTACCTATATTCGGATGCAGGCAGAGTAACAGAAACGACTCAGCGTACACAACAGAGAGGCAGCGAGAGATGGAAGGCAATGCGTAATTCGCATACTGGCGTTAGATGCCGGTTCACCTTCATCGTAGAGTTGTCCTCGCCATTCCCCTCTTTATCCATTGCACAGATAAGATTTGTTTACGTATTATGCTCGTACATTGGTGGTGGTGGTGGTGGTGGCGGTGGTGGTGTTGTTGGTTCGCCTGTTCTTCCCTCGGGTGTTAAGAGGCGTACGGGCCCCAAAGACTTGGGTTTGTGCACTGTATGTACCTACGTACCTATATCTTACCTATACCTATACCTATACCTATATACCTATATACCTATACCTGTACGTGCGTGCGTGCGTGGAAGTCGACATATCCGCATACCAATCGAATCGCTAACGAATTCGCCGTCGTCGGTCGGATTCTTCTTCTTATAGGTTGATGGATTTCATTTCATTTCATTTCGTTTCATTTCGTTATGTGGTTTACATTTATAATTTTATATGTATCCACATGCGGCCAGATAAGACTCGTGTGTCGGAATTGTTGAGCATAATTTTGCCACCGAGTATAATTTTTTTTCTCCAGCGCAAATATGTATTTCTCAAGTGTCAGTACAACCGACCGTTTTGTACATGCGTAACATAGAGGCAAAAATTCGGTGACGAAAATTACCCAACCTCGTAACACCGGAACATACACGTAAATTTAGCAATACACTGGCGGCGATGTTGACCATCCGGTAAACATCGCTTAATACCTACCTATACGAACAGTATACACTTCCGAAATTCTTCGCTGGCAATTTGGCTTTTCGTTTCCCCTTTCTCTCAGCACAATAGTGGATGAACCCAGCACGACATCGCTCGCTGGTATGTATACCACGCCAGTTGTTATATATATGTAATTCGATAATTGCTATTAATTACCTACCCATTTAAATGGACTGCGCACTGGCTTAAGTGACTTGTATCTGTACTTGTACGGTATTATATTGAGCTGTGAATCATGTTACTTCGTGGTATCGTTAGTCGTTGTGCCGTAGTTTTTACTCGGAAACACGTGAATTCTTCGTAATTTACTTTTTAACGATATATACATATGTCGTTTGCGTAGTGACCGAAGTCAGAGTGAGAGAGTGAGATATGAAAGAAAATGACACGATGCGAAATAATGGTAAGTTAGAATGCATTATTTTTATCTTGGATGTTTTTCCGGTATTGTTTTCATTAGGTACCTCTTGATGGTAATATTATACTCGTATGAGAGCCATGTGTCCTTTTAAAGCGTAGTGTGGAGCAGTTGTGTAGCTTTTCTTTTTTCGTATAATCGACGAAATAATGGTCATGTTACGATGCTATTTTTACTGTAAATTAACTTGCCATTGGAGTTGGATGTGTCGAAATTTAAAAGAGTGTTTGTTGAATTTTATGGTACCATTATACTAGTATTTTTTTTTTATGCAAGAAATATTTCTTTTAAACAATATTTTTACAAGCTTACAGTTGATTTACAATCTTAATTATACTTAGAAATTATAAATGGGGGGGGGGGGGGGGGGGTAACACCTAACATGCGGAGTAACTTTTAAGATGATTAGTAGTAACTGAAGGGGATAAGGTTAGTTTTATTTACAGAGGAGATGGGGGTTCCAAAAAGGTTCCAAAAAGAGGGGGAAAAATGACCTACACAACCGTGAGTCAAGTTCGTGCCCTTGGGTCAGTTTTCAAGTTGGTTTTCGTTATCCAAGTGGTGATAATGCTAACGATTACCAAGTTATTGTTAGCCACCACCTGGCTAACCACGCCAACCCCTATTCTGTCCGGGCAAAAAAGGAACTTAAGGTTAGTTGCTAGGACTGACTCAAACATTCATTCACTCTCACACACACACACACCCGCATACTCAGACGGAAGAAGTCATTCACCCTGCCGAGGACTCCGAAAAATCCCCGCTATCCTAGAGTAACCCTGGGGCTTGTGGAGAGGATTTTTGTCTGAGAGGGAGAAGAGGAAATGAGCATTTTGGATATGAGGTTGTATCTATCTGTCTATCGTCCTGCCCTATCATAGCTCATCCCCTTCTTATGCGTTGTTTTCAAAAATGTTGAGAGGCTTGAGAAATTCCACGAAGAAGTAGTAATTTTTTCCATTGGTTCTCTGGTTTGATATTTCTGTGAAGTTGAAACTCTCACCACGCTGATTAGAGACATCTACTTGGTGCATATGTGATATGGAAGAAATGGGCAAGGTACAATTTCAAAAGACGACTAAAAGTTGTCCAAACGCCGATATTTTCTGCTGTTGTGGCGGAGGGGAGGGGAGGGGGTGCAGCTGAAAAATTTAAACCTCTAAAACGCACATCTAGAACCTTTATTAAGTTTACGTGCCAAATTCCAGCCTTCATCACCAGAATGAGGGACAGACTTTCTTTTCATATTCCAAAAAAAGAAAAAGAAAAACTCTCTCCTATCTCCCCTCCTAATTGTCCTGCAATGCTGATTTTTTTGTTATGTCTTACACCTTTTGACTTTCGATATATTGGTTCAAACACAAAACAATTTTTGCTATTTTTACTCTTTATCATTCTCTCTTCAAATTTCGGAAGTGAGTGAATTTCGATCGCAGGTAAACTTACTGGCTGAATTTGTGCGTTTTTGTTCGATGTTTAGCTGAATTTCAGTCTTTGGGGAAAAAAAAATCTGCAGATAGGTGGTTGAGTAAACGAGTATTGACATGTCTGAAGATGGGTTTTAAACTCTGAATGAGCTTTTATATTTCTTGATCCGAAAGTTCGATTCATGTGAATACGATATCAATAGCACGAACGCACTTGTAGTCCAAAAATGGGACTGAAGGTGTGCTGCTACAGTCCAACGGGGGGGGGGGGTTCTTCTTGGATATACGAAACCAATTTCAATACTTCCTGATTTTTCTGGTATTGCTCTATTTCGTCTTTATTATGTTTTTTCAATTTTTTACCATAGCACTTATGAGATGAAATTTTGAAAAAAATAAATATGATAGAAGGGGTCAAGTATATATCCAAGAAGCATAGATTCAAAATTGTACCAAACTCGTCTTCTTATTTTCAAAAACAGATAAAGTAAAAAAAGATCATTTCGAGGTAGATTATGTGGGAGGGGAGGTGGGTTATTGATGTGTTCTAAAATGCCTCTCGTATAGGCCCACAATCTATCAAAAAATTTGCCAAACCGATTAATTAGTTTTGTCTGTAAAAAAAAAAACATGAATATTTTTTTTTAAATTACTCCCTTCTCTCTCCACCCCCCCTGAAAAATCAATGGAGTTTTATTTTGAATTTTTGATGAAATTTAGCATAAATATAGAAATTTTCCAATTTTTTCAAGCTCAAGGAAAAGGGGTAGAGATCCAGCCTCCCTTCTGTGGACTAAGAAAGAGTAAAAATGGGGGCTTCGTTTGTTTAATCTTGAAAAATCACGACTTTCTGTTTGAAGACCTTTCAAATTGATCTAGGAAGTTTTATCCGTGAATAAATATTTATTGAAATTTGTGATTAATTTGTACCAAAAATAATAGCAATTTTACAAAATACCAGAAAATTATAATTTTCATTCAAAAGTCTTGAAATGTCATCATTGTAAACATAACGAGCGTTTGAAAAATTAGTGGGAGAGTAGATAAAATCCTTGATGTATTATGAATTTTCCTGGCAAAATATATAATAGTACTTACTACCTACTACCTACTACCTACTACCTAGCTACCTACGTACCTACGTAGTCATTCTAGTTGAAAATTCATCCCATATTTTTCGAATTCTTTTATGCTCAAAATTGCATACCTACCTACAATCTGTCTATTATACGTAGCTTAATAAAAAATAATTCATTTCAATGTATTTTTCAATAAGCATTTTTTTCAAAGATTGAAATTTACGTACGAAGCGAGATTACGAATTCCTTGAAATGAGAAAAAGAAAATCGAATAGCTCAAAACAACCCCAACGAACTTGAAAATTTCAAAAATTTCAAAGCTCTGGAAATTTTATAAATTTTGTATTAAATTTCTTCTTCAAACTACATTGTTTGAAAATATTTACATTAAACATGATCTGGCTTCGGATAAAATATGAAAATTTTTTCATCCTCGCTGTGAATTATATATCAAAGAGGCTAGCTAAGAAAGAAAATATCTGTCTTAGTACTTTTCGCCGAACATGCAAACTTTGCGCGAATTTCGCGTAAGTTTCTCTCTCGTTATGAGTAAAAGAAAAAAAAAAGTGAGCATCGCGAGGATGAAAATGCTGTGCAAACAAATTTCATGAAAAAATAATGAATGTTACGTTATAATCCGACGTCTAGTCTGCGTACATTTACATTTATCATGATATTTTAGTATGACACAATTTTTAACCAGACCAGCCGTTTGAAAAAAAAAGTGCATCGGAATACGTTGCTTTTTGAGTCCGATTTTCATATTGTGAAGTAGGTAGGAGAATTATCTAATTGTGCATTTGTGGAAGGAAAAAAAAGAAGCATTATGCGATGTTTTTGCTCATTCAGTGGTAGAAGTATCGGTAGATATTGAAGTGAATAGCTGAAACTCCCACACGGCATATCTATGACTCTGACTAAATGTACACGCCGGATTTCATCTTCCTAACTCCATTTGGAGGAGATATGTGGGTAGGGACAAACTCAAACAATAAGAAAACCCTACTACCTACATTTTCGCGGAACTGTGAGGGGGTGTAATGAGGCTAACAGCCTTTTTTCAAGGTTAAAAAAAGGGTAAGCCGCTCATATCTCTCATCGCAATTTACCTAGGAGGCTGATTTTTGGCTATGTTATGCAACTTCGCATTGTTTATCGATTGGCTTAAAATAGAACAATTTTTTCGATTTAAGTCTTTCAGCACCCCCTCCCCCAAATTTAGGCATAACTGAATTTTGACTCTAGGTCAACTCCACTCCAGAATATTAAATGTACCGCCAATCCAGGCCTATTTCTCAAATTTTATCGATTTTGGTCGGTATCGAGCTGAGAAAATAATTTTTAGTTGGGGGGGGGGAGGGGAGAGAAATGAAAGAAATATCTGACATGGCCACAAGTGGTCGTAATACTCTTATAGAACCTCAAAACAGATTTTTTCGACATTTCCCCTCCCCTCTCATCTATCATAGGTAGATAGACTGTAATAGCCTCGTTTTCATTGATAATATGATGTATGTAGAAAATCAAGCTAAAAACCACAAAAAAAAAAAAAAAACATTTTTTCAAGGCTGTGAGAAGATGTATTGGAGGTGCGAACTTTAAATCTCCAAAAGGCACATACGGAACTCTTACTAAATATACATACCAAATTTCTACCCTCTAATTCAATTTGGAGAGGGGATATGCGTGGAATAAACTTAAAATCTACGGATAACCGCCTAAAAAACCACTTTTTCGGAAATGTTAGGGGATGCAATGAAGATGAAAAGTCGAAACCACCAATAGGTACATTTAGCACCCTTACTAAATGTACAGGTCAAATTTCAATCCCCCTACTCAATTAGGAAAGAAGATGAGTGTTGGGCTGTCTTATTTTAAATTCAAAAAGAGGAAAACCACCTATATCATCTCTTCTAATGGTCTTCTCTTCGAAGTTTTAAGAGAGATGTTTTTCAAACGAAACAGGGACTGCCTCAAGGGTGCATATTATCCCAGTTATTCGACATCTATGGTGAGCATATAATTCGCGAGGCTCTGGAACATTGGACTGGTGGTATTTCCATAAGAGGGAATCAGACATGTAATGACAAGATCTCCAGAATGACAAGGACGAGACTTATACAGTCACTTGTTTTCTCTGTTTTCCTAAATGCCTTGGAAATATGGACGTGGAAGGTAGGTGATAAAAGAAGAATCGAAGCGTTTGAGATGTGGATCTGGCAAAGGGTGCTGAGGATACCATGGACAGCACGACGAACCAATATTTCAATCGTCAACGAAATCCAGGAGCCAGTCAGGCTAAATGTTTTATGCGAGAAACGAATTCTAGGGTATTTTGGACATGTGACCAGGAGAGAAGTCAGAAATCTCGAAAAATACATTCTCTTTGGTAAGGTCTCTGGTAAAAGAAGGAGAAGAAGATCTCCTATGGGCTCTGTGGTAAGAGCTGCTTCACAAACATGGCATCATGATAGGTGGCGCACTTTTTTAGGTGTAATATGGTCGTAAGCGAATGAGACCTATTGATGATGAGCTCAATTTGGAGGGGAGTTATGCATGAGACAGCCTATTTTCTAGGTTAAAAAGGAGGAAACTCTGATATCTTCCCTCCAAATTGACCTAGAAAGCTGATTTTTGAATTTAGTATATGAATTTTGATTCTCTGCTGATTTACTTATAAACAAACAATTTTTGCCATTTTAGCTTCTCAGCACCTCCCCCTCCCCCAACTTCAGACATAACTGAATTTTGATCCAAGGTCATCCCCACTTAAAAGTACCAAATCTGCCGCCAAACTAAGCCTACTGTCCAAATCTGACTGATTTTGGCCCGTATCGAGTTGAGCAAATGATTTTTAGTTTCGGTTAAAAAAGTTAATAAATAACAAACAATTATTAGAGTAAATATCTGACATGACCAAAAATGGTTTCAATGGTCTTCTGTAAGACCACACAACGGATTTAGTTGATACTCCCATCTCCATTCACCATACATCGATGGCCTCCTGGTTTTCACTGGCAATATAAGATGGAAAATAAAAAAAAATAGCATAAAGTAAAGGAGATAAGGGAATTGCTCATTCATGTAACAAAAAAATATGTATATGTGGAGACGTTTCTGCTTCAGTGGTGGAAGGGGTACAGGCAGATATTGAAATGAATATCTGAACTCAGAAATACTGTAGCCAGTCAGACTGAGTGTTTTATGCAAGAATCGCATTCCAGAGAGTATTGTGGACATGTGACCAGGAAAGAAGTCGGACATCTCGAAAAAAAATTCTCTTTGGTAAGGTTCCTGCTAAAAGAGGGAGAGGAAGATCTTCGACCAGGTGGTCTGACATCATCAAAGCGCGCGAATGGGTTCTGTGGTCAGAGCTGCTCTCTTTTAGGTGCAATATGGTCGTAAGCGACTGAGACCTACTGAAGATGATGATGATGATGAATGGTCCTCGGAGGCTGATTTTTGTACATGCTGTATAACTTTTGAATCTTTACCTATTGGTTTAAAAACGAACAATTTTTGCCGCTTTAGCCCCTTAACACTCCCCCTCTCCCAAATTTGGGCATAACTAAAACTTGACCTAAGGTCATTCCCACTCATGTGCATCTAATCATCCCTCAATCTGAGCCCATCGGCCGAATCTCAACCAGTCTGGTCAGTATCGAACTGAATAGATTATTTTTTGAGGCGAGGCAGGGAAGTGAAAAATATTTTAATAAGAATGAATACATATCTAGTACGCTCAGAAATAGTCTGCGTGCTCTTCTAGCACCTTAAAAACCGATTTCGCTGATATTCTTCCCTCCAAAAGCTCCGTCAGTCGCAGGACCGATAGACCGTAATAGTCTAATTTTCATTGACAATATGACGTGGAAAATCAGCCTAAAAAATGGTAAATTTAAAAAAAAAAATTTGTCCATCGTATTTCTCTGTCGAGCATGTACCTGCAGCATGAGATTTCGTCTCGGGTACGTTCGTTCGTTATATTATACCTACCTAGTCTTGTATGACGATGACGTCGAAATGTTATAATGATTTTTTCCTCCATGCATCATCGTATTGTAGGTAGAATCTCGTTCTTGTAGCCAGCGTAATATTGTAGCTCCGTACGACACTATGGTATCCCTCTACTTCCCCTGTTGTCCACTTTATTTACGTCGTATAGTTGTCGGGTCATCGGGAAGCTTTTCAACTCACTCGTACAAAAAGTCAGCTATTTTTCTATATACCTACCCATGTACTAGCTGGTACCTCCTATAGCTAGGTGTACCGTACGTAACGTACGAGAAAGATACCTCTCTATCTATCTGTATACCGTGGTCGTCGTTTCATTGAAGCGAGCCACACAGCCTGATTAGATACCATATTGTAAAAGTAATAGAGTATTGTTATACCAACGGAATCACCACTTCTCGTTCTTATTAATAATGAATGAACTTCAAATGAAGTACCGCACCATCTTCCGCATCTTTCTGCATGTATGATACACAGTCTCTCTCTCTCTTATGTGCTGTGTGCAGTTTACTCTTAGTATATCTAAGCGATGAATTTTTTTTTTTTTTTCTCCAAGCTATGCCACAAAGAGAGCTAGATCAAGAGCACACTGTACGTATCTCGTTACCTATTAAAAAAGATAGAAAAAAAAAAAACATCTTATTCGTTAGTTGCTGACGGTATTTGAGGGCTTTTATTGTCGCGTACCACATATTTTACCGCAGCAGCAACAAAACTCTGTAGCCAATTCTGAGTGGGTACTTTTTTTTTTTTTTTTTTTTTTTTTTTGCCAATCCGTTAACGAGGTTTCTCCTTATACGATTTTTTTTTTTTTCACTATGGTATCTTTTTGTTTATGGTATAGTCGACGTTTTGGATTTGTACCAGTACCCTATATTATGTGTTATCATATTGTGCCCATCGTTGTACTTAATGTGAAGTGTGGAAAGCATGCGCGTATACGAACTTGAACGGTCACACTTTGCTGCAGACTTCATATATTATATGTGTATTACTGTGTAACCTTGCTTGCATGTAGGTGGGTACAGTACAAGAGTGGCTACTCGTAGTTAGATGCAATAATACATATTCCTCGTGTCATATGTGACTCTGTTTAACGATAATGCTGCAAACCTGATGCCAAATGTTGTAGCTCTACACTCGAATGCCTTCGAGTATCGTACTGAATCTACTTCCATATGAGCTTTGAAACTTGCAAGTGAACCTGTACATGTCGACGATCCACTTGCTTAGACAGTATTTCGGCCTCAGTAATCTGCATTGCTACTTGGTCAAGTCATCAGTGTCATACACTTAGAGAGGATGGCCAACAGTACAACAGCACCAGTACTAGATATAGATATGGTACATTCGTCGTATACTACACGCACACACACACGCATATTTTATCCATATAACTAGGTCTTTGCCTTCGGGGTCGTTCCACTATGCCAAGCACATGAATACACCACCATGCCCCGCATCTCTGTCAGTCAGTTGGTCGGTAAAAATCTACAGTACCATTTTCATAATATCATTACTACATCGCATCGACTTCATTGGCCACAGCTAACGAGAGAAGAGAACGTTGGAGAAAAAAAAAAAGATACTATCCTGTAGAGTGAACTAGTGTGAAAAAAATACGCGAGATGAGTCTAGTTGAAAAAAAAAAATTATTAACATCGCACGTATGCATAAAAGAATGAAAAAAAAACCCTCTCGGACTATCATCAACACTAACGTGTACCTGTAGCTTTTTTTTTTCTTCTTTTTTGTAATGTATTTCGAATTATATACGCATCATTCGTAACGGTCTTCGGTGTCGTTGATGTTGTCATCGTCGTCAGCAAACGCGTTCTTGTCATCATCGGTTGATGTAAGTGTGTGTGTGTATGTGTGTCTATGATATCGAAGAAGAGAATGAAAATGTAATGTAGGTACATGTCCTGTACCGGGATCGTTGTGTACGGATACATAGAACTTGGATTGTTCCTATTCATGTGCGTAGAATATTATTCGTGGCTCCTGTGGTTTGGTCGTACACATGTCATTGTAGCATCTATGATCTGTATTCTTCAATTTATTCGTATGGATATGTACGTACTACATCCAGAATGAGTTTGCGGTGTAATTGAAACCTCATGTTGTTGAGCTACCGAAAGTACATTTGTGTGTAGTGTGCAGTGTACTGTGCTTGGTTATATTTGGAATTTTAAGTGTGAAAATGCATGTCCCATAACATAAGTAGAAACTACGTATAAAGGTCATCAATATGATGTATTGCGGGGATTTTTTTTTTAAACTTTGAACAGGAGATGACTTTCATCTAGTAGTATCTCTGCATAATACATGTAGTAATTTTAATAGCAATTTTACCCATTAATATAACCTCATAGTTCTCAGTTTAAAGTGAAGATAAACACGAATAACCATGACCAAGCAAAAAGAGCAATTTTGACTGCACAGTCCAGGTGCAGAAAATTTTGTACTTGGGATATTCTGGAAATGCTTCCCAGAGTTGGAAAGGTAATGCCAGGAGGTGGTCGCTTTATCAGTGGAGGAAGGGTTCTAAGTCGTTATTTTTACCAAAAATCACCAAAAAAATGGCTACAAATGGTACCAATTTTCAATTTTAAAAAACTTCGATTCATCAATTTTGATAAATATTTTCAATCTTTTAGGCATAATTTTTTATGCCATATTGTCAATGAAAACCAGGAAATTACAGTCTATCGAATAACGGTGGTGGGGAAAGAAGGGCGGAATACCAACAAAATCCGTTTTCGGGTCCTAGAAAACCATTAAGACAATTTTTAGTCATGTCAGATATTTATTTTGCCCTCCCCCCCCCCGAAAATTAAAATCATTAACTCTGTTCGATACTGACCGAAATCACTCCAATTCGGTCAATCGGCTTAGTTTGGCAGCGGATTAGACATATATGAGTGAGGATGAACTTGGGTCAAAATTCAGTTATGCCTTAATTTCGGGAGAGGGAGTGCTAAGAGGTCAAAAACACAGAAATCGTTCCTTTTTGAGTCAATCGATGGAGAATCCGAAGTTGTACAACATATTCAAAAATTAACCTCATAGGTTGTTTAAACGGGGAGATATGAGAGTTTCCCCCTTTTTGACTTTGAAAAATGGCTTTTCCTCCCCCCTACCTCCCCACCAGAATGTGCTAGGAAATTGAAATTTGGTGTGTACATTCAATAGGGGTCCTTTGACGTGCATTTTGCACCCCGTCACCGCTCCAGAAATGTGATTTTTTGGTCAGATTTTCTCATTTTTTTACGTTTTTTGAGTTAGTTCCTCGCATAACTCTCCTCCAAATAGAGCTAGGAAGCTGAAATTTGGTATGTACATTTAGTAGGAACGTTAGGTGTGCATTTTGGGGGTCTCAACTTTTCGGCCTCATTGCACCCCCTCACAGCCCTAAAAATGTGTGTTTTTTAATCGTTTTTTCTTGTTTTTTGAGTTTGTTCCTCGCATAGCTCCCCTCCAAATTGAGCTAGGAACTTGAAATAATTGATGTACATTCAGTAGAGATCCTAGATGTACGGTTTGAGGTTCTCAGCTCTTCAGCCCATTGCATACCCTCACAGTCTTGGTCGATTTTTCCTATTTTTAATGTTTTCTCCTTGCATTGCTCTCCTCCAAATTGGGCTAGGAAGTTGAAATTTGGTATGTACAAATAGTAAAGACCCTAGATGTGTCTTTTGGGGGTTTTGACTTTTTAGCCTCATTGAACCCTTCCTACCCTCAATGCTGATTAGGAAAGAAGCATCGCTTTATTTTCAGTTCTCATACTTTTTACTGATTATGACTGTTTATTTCATTGAATAAAATGAAGTTTTCAATTTTTTTCATATTTCTTTGGAGTTTTTCATGCATTTTTTTTAATGTCAGAAAAAAACTATTGGAAATTGATCATTTCCAAAAAAATGAAAAAATTATAAACCCCGATGCTAAGAATGTGAAGAGAGGGGGGGGATACTGCAAAAAAAAACGCTATTTTTCAATATCAAATTTTGATAGATGCCATGTAACATTCGTTTTTTCAAAATGTATCGACTCTTGTGGGCCCTGGGTGAAAAATAGCTCGGTGCGAAGTTAAAGTGCGTTAATTTTCCTATAAAAAAGGTTATTATCATTTTTTCAGTAGAGGCCACGGATCGAGCATTTGCATACATTTGTAATAAAATCAGTTTTTTTTGCAAATTTCTCGAAGGAGCGCTCTGTTACGAGTAGATTTTGGAGTGAATAGCTAAATCCCCAAAAAGGAACGTCAAAAACCTATACTGGACCTTTATACCGAATTTCAACCTCCCAGATGAAGTTGGATGGGAGTTATGCGAGGAACGAGCTCAAAAAATAAGAAAAAAACGACCAAAAATCACATATTTGGGGCTGTGAGAGGGTGAGACGAGACACCCAGAAGGCACATCCAGGATGCCGACTGGATGTGCATACCTAATTTCAAGTTTTTAGCTCAATTTGGAGGGCTAATAAGAGAGGGAGTATGCTTTTTCAAGGTTAAAAACGAGAAAATCCTCATATCGTTTTTCCTGATTGGCCTAGGAAGCTGCTTTTTGGATATGTTACTCAACTTTTGATTTCCCTATTGATCGGCGTGAAAATAAACAATTTTTGCAATTTTAGCTTCTCAACACTCCCTCACACAAATTTGGACATGATTGAATTTTGATTTTACCTTACTCGCACTCATATGTATAAAATCTGCCCTCAATTTAAGTCTACTGTCTAAATTTGACCGATTATCATCGGTATCGAGTCGAATAAATGATTTTTGGTTTTGAGGGAAAAAAATTATATTAGTGGAAGAAATATCTGACATAGCTAAAAATAGTTTAAATGTTTTTCTAACCCTCCAAACAAGATCCTATTGGTACTAATTGCCCTCCTCTTGCCTCTCTCACTCGCCTTGGTTCGATAGTTCACAATAGGTTGGTTTTCATTGATAGTATAACGTAGAAAATCTGGCTAAAAATGTCTACAATAAAACGTGCTCAAGGTTTTCGCTCGATCATAAGTCACAAGAATGAGGGAAGGGTGGAGATATCCGGCGATTTTGGGTATGCGTTGAACTTTGTGAATTTTTCAGCATTTTGAAAACAAAATAGTGAAAATGGCTTCGTCAGAATTTATTAATGATTCTTTAACGCGTAATTCGAAACATTTAGAGAAAATTGTTCGATTTCTGCGCATTTTCTCTTATTCCTTACCATGATCTGCAGTTGAACGAAAACCTTCTGATTCCATATGCTCTTCAACTTTTATTATAGGTAGTTTAAACGAGTCTTACAAATTGAGATATTTGCAAAAAAGTCAAGTTGCTCATCTTACCACAATACCTATCTTCTCTACTAAAAAAATGCTAATAACTTTTCTTGTAGAAAATTTGATACCCTTTAATTTTGTACAGGACTACGGGTATTTTTCAGGTAGGATTCATAGGATCTAAGATATTTCGAAAACCCCACTTTTTGGCCACTTCTCTCGAAAAGAAACTAACATTTTTTCCACCCCGAACTGGCAATGAAACCCTTACTAGCTCATTCTTTTTATGTACTGTAAAAACAACGCATAATACATTTCGTTTTCTCAATCTGTACGTAAGAATAAGCTTCATTCGAATTCGAGATTGGAAATCTTTTTATTTGTATCATCAATACGCATCGTATTCTGCTGTGTACGTTTACTCGAAGTAAAGAGATAATTTCGATATTCGCCGAACAAAAAAGGTACCTATAATACAGGAAGGTATAAGTAGAACTATACGATACTGCGAAAACCATAAGACTCCATTCACGTACCTATTACCTACATTACGAAAAACGTGAATTCCAATTCTAAGAGCGAACATTTTGCGAGTGGTATTCTTTGCACGTCAACGTTGTTAAAACGCCGAATGCTTCGAGACAGTGTTCGATAAATTCGTCTGAATTAATTAAAATAGAATTTAATTTCTGCCCAGTGTACTAGTACATAGTTAGAAAAAGAATTCCAAGTTGAAATCGACATCGTATCGTATACAAGGCGAAGTGAGAGTATTTTTCTTTTTTCGACTTTATCAAATAAATGAGGAGATAAAATAGTTGGTAGAAAGTTACGGAAACTAAGACGCGTCAGGGTAAATTGACAAAAATTTCCAATTATTTATCACCCACTGCGGGGCCAGCAAAGTACCCCTGTACCCCTACAATATTACTACACAGCAGCAGCACGAACCAAACCGTCCCGTCGAGAGAATTTTTCCGACACTCTTGGTGGTTATTTTTTTCACCTCCGTTCTTAGCCAATCGATGTTTTGGAAAATATACAGAGCAGGCTCGCGTACGTACAAAGTATTGCGATTTTTTGGCAAGATTACTTAATACTTTATACTTTGAAAACTTGATTCATAAATAATGAATGAAAATCGTCGCGCAAATGAGAGTTTAAAATTGAAAACTAAATGAAGTCGAAAAAATACCATATTTAAGACGCAGTGCAGGGGTGTAGAACTGCAGGTATATTACTTTCAATTTCCATCCACCTCGATTAACGATATTTTTTCAGCTTTTCGAGTCACACGCTATACACGCATTCCATGCCCATGCCCATGCTATGCTATGCTAGAGCACTCGCGAATACTCGAATCTATTTTCATATCGGTTTTTATATATACTGCCAGTAACTATATTCTCGGTCAATGACAGCTCCAATAAAATCCCCTGCGTTGGAACTCGATGTAATAATATTTCTTTATGTACAGTACACGACAATTACTTCACGCACAATGTATACTTATCTCCTCTGTCGTATCGCTTACGTTCGTCTTTCGTCTTTCTCTTTTTCTGCAATTTTACTATGTATTTCTAGCCTGTGGTATGTTCGCTGTCTTTATCTCTCATAATATTTCCTTTATTTGTGAAGATACTTGCCAATCAAATAGTGCTTACACTTATTGCTTGTGATTTGAATGAAATTGCGAAGGTCGTGCGTGAAATATATCAACATCTATCAAACCTCAGCGTCGCGTTGTCGTCGTAATATTCCGAAAATACGAGTGATAAGAGCCTTTCCTAATAACGCTCAAAAACGACTCTCGACCCAAAATCGATCGAACTTGAGCCAAAATGTTACTTATGGTCTAAAAGCATACCAAAAAAATTTGAACCCCGTACACCCACCCCTTCCGGAATTTCAACCCACAATGTCTCAGGAGGGGGGGAGTGTTCAAAACTTGAAATTTTTACAAATTATACATATTGCTGAGTACTATGAATGGGAATTTTTTGAAAATTTTCGGTTCACATTTTCCCAATTTTTTTTCATGTTGAAATTTTCAAACAATAATTTATAAAAACTTGGGGGGGGGAGGGGAAATTCATGGCTAGAAATTTTTTTTATCATCTTTGTTAGGTGGTCATCTTTCACATATACGTTTTGGGGGTTCAGAAAATGAGTGCAACATGCTAAAAAAAAATCAAACCAGAAAAAAACACGTTTTTCACCACGTTTCCATAATTAATAAGAGAGGTTTCTCGACTCAAAGCAAAATTTCGAGTCAATACATGAATAAATTGAAAGTACATATTGAAGGAACTTTATTTCCAAAATTTCAAGTCGTGAAACGCATTTCGTGAATTTTGACGAATTTTTCAAATTTCGAAATTATCTCATCATCCTGTAAATCATGAAAAATTGATCTGATCAACGAAAAATGCTGAAATTTGGTTCGTACCGTACTTTCGACCTCCCAAATCGATTGAAAGCGGTTTCGAGACGTTTCGTTGCCTTCAGAGAAATTTTGTACTTTTTCAGTGCTGCAGAACAGTTCATAAGAATGGTTCGCATGAACATTAGCATTCAAAAATCTCCTAATTACCCATATTGGTGACCTATTTGATCGCTTAAAACAACAATTTTCCAAAATTCGTGAATTTTGAGCTCATATCCATATTTTATTGCAGAAAATTTTCCTACAAATAATTTAGAAATACACACATAGCTCACGCATCGTGGTAAAAAGATTGTTTGGAATTTTTCAGCACTGAGCTGCTGTAGAAAACCTCACGAAAATAGTACATAATAACACTTCACTAAACAGGAGCCCAAAATTTCTGTGTTTTGGGAAAAACCTGAACTTTTGAAATTTATTTTTTTCAAACTTTTTGCAAAATAGGTACTGAAATGTTTTCTATGTCAAAATGATGGACACATGTAAGAGAATTTGCAAAAAAGATGTTCTCATGCCTAGGTTTGGCTGAAGGGGAGGAAAAAGAGTTTTCGACTACTGGCAAGTAGCCTTAGGTTGATTTGGAATTTTTTCCAGAAGCAAGTGCTTTAGAGGGAAGGGGGGTTAACAATACAGGGGATTGATAGGGTATATATCAGAGTATAATATATAATTTTTTCGGAATTTTTTGATCATTATATGCGACGTACTCGTTAGACGTTGGTAAAAGATGATTTTTGAGCATATTCGCGATATTTTAATCATTAACCTGATTTTCTAGGTCATATCATTAATGAAAACTAGACTATTACGGACTATCGACCTGTGGACAAAGATCTTCATTCTTTTCTATTTTTGATTTATTCTTATTCTTTCTTTTTTTTTGAAACTAACAATTATTTGTTCAGCTTGATGCCCACCGAAATGGGTCAAATTTGGGCAGTATGCTAAGTTTGAGGGGCTGATATGATATTTCTGAGTGAGGATGATCTTGAATCAAAATTCAATTATGCCCGAATTTGGGGGAAGGGTGCTGAGAGGTCAAGATAGCAAAAATTGTTCATTTTTTAACTAATCGATGGAGAATCCAAAATTGCGCAGTGTCTCATGAAATCAGCCTCCTACGTCAATTAACAGGAAAGATACTCCTCATTAAATTGAGTTAAAAGATTGAAATTTGGCATGTACAATGAGCAGGGATCGTAGATATGCTTTTTCGGGGTTTCGACTTTTTAGACCCATTGCAACCCCTTATGGCTCCGAAAAAGTGGGTTTTTGGACAATTCTCCTTAGTTTTTGAGTTTGTCCCACAAATATTTCGCCTTCAAATTGACTTAGGAGGTTGAAATTTGGCATGTATATTTAGTAACGGTCCTAAATATGCCCTCAAGGTTTTCTAATATTCACCACAAGATCTGCCTGTGTCCCTACCCCCAATACCGAACAAAAAAAAATCGCACTTTTTATCTACAATAAACAGTCAAGTTATTTTTTACAACAAAATGACGGGTGCCTGTGGTTCTACAGATATTTGCGAGGGGGAAGGAAGTACGCAGAGCACACTTTGAAACAGAAACGTGAAATTATATTCAATACTGTATTATTACGTCAATTGGTAATGTGACCCGTCGAAAGTAATTTCTAACAATCAAAATGATGTTAAATAGAGATAAGTTTCATCGTTGTAGAATGAACGTTGAGCTATCTATTATGGTTTTACCATATACCTAGTTGAAATAAGTAAAATTCTATTCACGTAGTAGTACTTCCTACTATTGAAATAATAAGCATTAAACTAATCGACAATTCGTTTGTTTCTTTGTTCTAGGTGAGTATCGAATACGTTCTATAGAATTACGAGAAGATTACCATGAGTAAGTTATGTTTAATAATTTGTGGAATACGTAATTTAATGCTAATCGATGGAGTAGAGATGATTACCGTAGTTTACATTTATTATTGATCCGTCATTCAAGTTCGTATCATGTAATGAGAAATGGAAATATTGAATTTTTACATCATCGACAGGTCTCCCTTTTAGCATTTCTCAGGAATTAGGAGAATGAAACAAAATTGTATTTTTGGTAATAATTCATTTTTGGTGTAGTTTGTCTGACAAAGGAACCTTTTCAGCTGTCACCTTCGATTTAAACGAATCTAAGGTAAATGGAACAGGCAAGTCAAAAAACCTTCGAAACTAAATGTTTAGTCCCTGACGTTAATTTTTGGATTTTTAACGAATTTTTGTTCACCAGGATTTTAAAAATTCGAAAATTAATTAGGTTGAAGCATTATTTGGCCAAAAACTTGGTTATTGTATGATACAGACCTTGCGAACCGATGTATTGCATTTTCCAGGTGTTCTAGTGCCTCCAGTAGAACATTCATTTTTTCAGTATTTTCAAAAAAAAAAAAATCCTGCAAATTTAGTTGTATACAAATTTTGCCTATCTTCGTTATTGAAGGTGCAACATTCGTTTGAATTTTGTAGACCCCTTCAAATACTCAAGATAAGAAAATTTTGTATATAATCAAAAATGCAACAAAAGTAGCCCACTACAAGGTCTACTATTCAATACCACGATTTGAGCGAATTTTTTGTTTTCGAAATTTTACTTGGGAGGCAATTTGGGTAATGCGAAAATTTTGAGAAGAAACAATTTGCTCAAATCGCGGTTTTGAATGGTAAACCTTGCAGTAGATAACTTTTATTGCTTTTCGGTTGTACAGGGTGTTTCGAAGGTGGACGATAATATAAAGGGGGTGGTACACTAGACTGTGCGTTATGATGGTTGCCTACCTATCTGGAGATTCATTGCTGCTGTATGGAAAATTTAATTTTTCATTTTCGATACTCAATTTTGCAACGAAGTTCTCTAGAATTTTGATTGTAACTTTTGAATGAAAAGTGTAAATGTTTCGTATTGGGAAGTTTGGCGAATAATTTAAGACCAAGAAAATGATGATTGGATGATTAGGAGAAGAATAAATGAGAGTTAAATTTAAAAAAACGTGTAAAAAAAATCTTTCAAACTTTTTTTTTTAAATATTTTAAAAAAGTTTGAAGTAACATGCCAATATTATACATCAAGAGTATAGCCCTGGGTTTGCTCTTTCAAAATAGTTCTCTCCTTCAGGTCCCTATCACTTTTATTTTTCAAGTTATAAAGTATTGAAACCAAAAAGGATACAATAAAACCATTCGAAATTCATGTTATGTCCTTTTTGAGTTCTTTATTGGATCTTTTTGCGATCGCAAAACTGATCCAAACCAATCTCTTTTCGGGGGTGGAAGTCAGCAGGTACATTTGGAGGTCCTTAAGCACACCGCAGTAGAAGCTCGAAATTTTGGCGTCATCATTTTAGTAAAAAATTTATTTGAAATTAAAATCAGATGACTTAAACATAATATAAAATTTGATTTTACTTTTTTTTATTACGTTTTCGTACACCCGTTCGTTTAAAATTCACAAAAACAAAGGAACTAAATATTTTCATACTCATGGATGATTTTTGCGATCACTAAAAGATCGAATAAAGAACTCAGAATGGACATGCAATAAATTTCGAATGATTTTATTGTATCTTTTCTAGTTTTAATACTTTATAACTTGAAAAATAAGAGTGATAGGAACCTGAACCAGAGAACTATTTTAAAAGAGCAAACTCAAGGCTATACTCTTGATGCAATAATATTGGCATGTTACTTGAAACTTTTTTGAAATATTCCAAAAAAAATTTTTGCGAGTTTTTTTTTCACACTTAACTTTTATTTATTCTTCTCCTAACCATCCAGTCATCATTTTCTTGGTCTCAAATTATTCGCCAGACTTTCTCCTGCAAATCGGGACAAACTGGGAAAAATTTACTCTTTTCATTCAATAGTTACAATCAAAATTCTAATGAACCTCGTTGCGAAAAATTAAATTTTCCATACAGCAGTAATGAATCTCCAAATAAGGTAGACAACCATCATAACGTACATGTACAAGGTCTGGTGTACCATCCCCCTTTATATTATGGCCCACTCCCAAAACACCCTGTATACAAAATTTGCCTATCTTGAGTATTTGAAGGGGCTTATAAAATACAAACGAATGTTGCACCTTCAATAATGAAGATAGGCAAAATGTGTATATGACAAAATTTGTAAGAAAAATGTTCGCTTACAAGGTCCGACGCTTGCATTAATGGTCTACCCGTACTGCACATCTATGCTAGTACGATTTATTAACTTAATGACGTCTGTGGCAGGTTATGAGGGATAGAAAAATGAAGAAATTCTCATTCGCAATGCAACCTACCTCTCCCCCAATCATCCTGTTTACTTCTTTCAAGATATATGTTTTTTGGTTTTCCGAGAAAAAAGAAGTGCTGTGGGTTGAGACTTGATAACTGCTAAAAATAGCAATCTTTGTATTTTCTGATCCATTTTTTATGATCTTTTAGACACCCTGTTAATGGTCTAAAAATTGATTTTTCGTTTAAAAACGAAGATATACTGTAACAAGATGTACACACTATGCATATCCGGATACCCTTTCAATTGTAGAGTAAATTTTTTTTCTAAAATTATATTAAAAGGAGAAGGATTGTCAATACCGCAGCTTTTTCAAAATTTTTAATTATTTTTTACCTCGTTCGAAAAACATTGATCGGGTTTTTCTTCTCACTCTGCGGTCTCCGACTACTGCCTTAATTCTTAGGTAGTATTACTCGAAAAACCACTCGCTAAATTATCACACCTACGAGCCATACACCGGATTTCAATTTCGCGAACATACTACCCACCCACTCACCAGTGAAGATGATGGTATCAATAGGAAGGAGGGGGGGGGAGGAGAATCCACAAAGACGTGAGAAAATCGGCGATAATGGTGTTACTCTTATTTAAAAACGGAAATTAATGGAAAGATAAGCGGAAACGTTTGGTTTGGTTTTGTTTTGTGTTCGATAAGAAGCATCGAGTTGAGTCGAGTTGATCGTACGACGTCGATTATTTCGGTAGGATTATTGCCAAGTTTATATAAGTTTAGATAACGTTGATAGTATGTACTGGGTATGTGTAAGTGTACTTGGCTTCTTACTCGAAGAGCCAAAGAGGCGAAGAAGTGCCAAGCTAAAAAAAATTTGACACCGGACGCAGGACGAGGAAAAAAATTAAACCCTAATAAGTATGAGCACGTTAACTCGTATCGATATTATTTTTATTTTATTTTTTTTTTTTTTTGCGAATGAATGAAAATAAAAATAAAATAAACGTTCGAAGTACAATGTCCATGGATCATCGTGCGTACTTTGTATTTACATACATAAATATGGTGTTGTGTATCTACAAGCAATGCATTGTTTTAAATATATAGCTAGGGAATTACCTACTCTCGTATGTACGTATATAAATTCTGTACATACTTTTAGAGAATTATTCGTTGACCTCGTTTTTTTTTTTTTTTTTTTTTTTTATTAAAAATTATTTAGAATTTTCTCATAATTTTAATTTTTTTTTTTTTTTTTTTTTTTTCATTACAAATTATTGAGAATTTTCTCATAATTTTAATTCGACGACTAATAGAAGAATTTAGCTTACGCTGGTGATGAGGTCAGTGCCCTTTGTATTAGAAAAAAAAAATTGTCTCGAGTATTTCTGCTTCAATAATTACGTATCTAATGCGCTACTTTCCCCCTTAAACGGAAAATGACCATTTGGTGTAATTTTCTCTAACCGAATACGCATGTTGGTGCGAGAGGTTTTTCCTTCAATGCTTTGTGGCTAGACGAGCTTTCCAGTACCGATCGTTGATTCACGATTTTGTTTAATTAATCAAATGAATCATATCCTGTGTGTATTTTGTATTGTGTACTTGTACTTGACTCGTGTGTGGTTTACCGTGCCAGGAACGTTTAAACGTACGTATACTTTGAAGTACGTACAACATGTGTACATTGTACATCGTAAGGTTTTATGTTTGTTTAGAGATAATACGCAATTGCTTGTACTCAAATTGAGGTATTTATATTTCAAACGTAGTACATGAAAAAAAGAATTGAAAAATCAGGTGATTTTTTTTTTTTTGTTTTACTTGTAAATCGTGATTACTCCGATTAACTGAGGAGATTATTTCTTGTTGAATGAGTATTCACAAAATTGTCTGAATCATGATTACCATCTAGTACATCATGGTATTCTTTTCTTCATTATTATCAAGATAAGTACGCATTCGTACGATGATTTGAGGTCTTTTGAAAATTAGAGAGGTGAAAAAATGATGTATAACCATCGATAGAAATTATGGAAGAAGAATTGACGAATGAAATGAATTAAAAATGAAACAGTACTGAAATCATCAAAGGGTACCTAGTGACCTATATTTTCTTTCCATATCTGTTGTAGATCATATCCGAGATACGTTTACATTTATCAGATGTAGATATAAATCTAAGGAGGTGTTAACAAAAATATCCATGTTTTTTTGTTATCTGTCTTGTTTCTGCTGTGATGTACGAAGTTGGTCCTCATAACCCTTTTTGTCCATTTTGCTAGGTATTCTTTTTAGAATGACTCGATTTTTCCATTCACTCGATTATTCATTTTTTGAGAATTTCTGCATTCAAAAAAAAAAAAATTATTATTTCATCCTTGGTGAAATGTTCGACGAGACCTTTTTTTGTTCATCTTACTGTCTTCTATTTTTAGGATGCCTAAGTTTAATTTTTTCGAATTTTTGAAATTTCAAATTTCACAGTGTATTAAATTCAAAACTAAGGGTTTGTCTGATCAACCCTATAATGTTGCTTTGCTCATCCTGTTGAGGGTAGTAAGTAGGCAATAGGGTGGATCAATTTTTGAAAATTTTTAAAATTGACAACGAGTAGTGCTTAATAGTTTAACAAATGACATCAAACTAACGTGGTAGAAATTTTAGCCCTCGAAGTTTAAATCTCCCACCCCCCTCTTCAGCCAAACTCACAGCTAAAAAAATACCAGAGATTTTCAAAAATTATAAAAAAAAAATTGAAAAATTTCATTAAAAATATCAACAACGATCATTTTTTATCTCTACCCTCTCTTTAAGGAAGACCAGAAAAACGTTATTTTTCACACTTTGAAATATTTTTTTAAAATTCGAAAAAAATTCAATTTTAAAAACATTTTAATTGACGTAGATGTAGTATTGCCCTTTTAATGCAATAAAATTATCAGAGGTTTTTTTTTCACTTCTACTGATTTTTTTTAAAGAATAAGAAATCAAGGGAAATAACGTATTTCTCCTAATTTATGAGGACATTTAAGAACCATCGGAAACAGTAAACGAAGAGTAAATTCGCCGAAAATGGTTTAAATGAGTTAAAACGACTGTATTAGACTTATTTCGATTAACATTTTTTTCAAAATCGAATTTTTCTCGAATTTTTTCAAAATATTTTAAAAAGTATGAAAAATAACGTTTTTTTGGTCTCCTTCAAAAACAGGGTAGAGATGAAAACTTATATCTTTGTCGATTATTTTGGGTATAAGCAACAGTATTAAACCCATTTTTGATAAAATTTTTTACGCAATTTTTTGGCATTTTTTTAGCTTTGAACATCGGCTAGAGAGGGTAAATTTGAACTTTGAGGGCTAAAATGTTTACCACGTTAATTTCACCAATCTCTCCCCTTTTCACTTCGATCCAACCTGGTAGACAACTCCTGGAACCATTGTGTTCTCGACACTTCCGAATGGAGTCCCTTTTGTGTTCTGTTATCGACTTGATTTCTTCACAGCACCCCCTCCGATTCCCCATGCCTCGCACTGACCATAAAATTACTAAAATAATCGAAGAATTTGTTCTTTCTTAATTTTTTTTTTCGCTGAAATTTTCCATTCAAACATCCTCCAAGCTGATTTAATTTTTTCTCATACTATTTCCCGTTATTATGGTGGTAGAGGGAGCGGGGGGGGAGGGCTGTCACTCAAAAGTCCAAAAAAAAATGAATATTAAAACCTAGCGACCTTAAATCTGTAAGAATCAATGTAGCACATGATTTATCCAATTTTTTTTTTTTTTTTAATTTTCATCGCGTTGAGGAGACGGTTGGCGATGTTTAGATTCAAAATCAGCGACTTTGTATTGCTTAGAATTGCTTTGTGATTTCACTTCCCGCAATTCTTTTGAATTTTGGCTAAAATTGAGAACCGCCTGGGTCCGTTGGGTGTTGAGATACCATTTTTAAAAATCAATTGATTGAAATAAACATGAAAGAGTCTCTTGGTGGTGATTTTTTTTAGATTTTTAAACGATATCTTTGAACATTCGAGCTTTTTATCAGACGCCGATTTTTCATCCTTATAAGTTTAACTTTGAGCTTTAAAAATGTCGGCCATGGATTTCG
Source organism: Ferrisia virgata (assembly GCA_900060175.1). Classification (NCBI taxonomy): domain Eukaryota; kingdom Metazoa; phylum Arthropoda; class Insecta; order Hemiptera; family Pseudococcidae; genus Ferrisia; species Ferrisia virgata. The sequence goes on from FIZR01028735.1 coordinate 45,249, forward strand.
AATCTCCATTCGTTTCTCTCCGAAACCGAGGACACTGATTATCTTACTAGGTCGAACAACCCTCGAGTTGAGCAGTTTGATGAAAAAAATACGAGGATAGCCTCCCCCTCTCCCGGAAGCTAAGGGCCAGATGGAAGGTGATTGCATCATCAAATTACTGAGGGGAACTTGCAAAAAAAATTTAAACGAAATTTCAAAACTCTAGACTAAATTTGGGTCTTACTGAGACGGAATGAGCCGAATAGAAAGTACAGGAAGGGTGATAAATCGTAAAAATAAGCGATCCAGGGTGCGGAGCCTACCAGTGGTATTTAAAAATTTGAGATACATGCTCAAAAATTAACGTCTGGAACGTCTTTTACGCATTGAGGCAGGGCTCAGTTCCTTTATTTCACACCTTCGAGGGCAACTTTTCATTTTCCTGCCGTTAGACTAATTTCTCACTCATATTTTAAACATACCTGAATTCTGACCCAAGGTCATAACCACTCGTTTGTATGTCTAATCCAAACTCTCCTCTCCTCCTCAATTTAAGCCTACTGGCGGAATTTAAAGCAATGTTGGCGTGTATCGAGGGAAGTTAATTGCTTTAATCGAGGAAAGCCGGGGAGAGGAGAGAGGTGAAATGAAAAGCTGATATGCTCAGAAATTGTGTAAATGGTTTGCTAGGACACAAAAACCGGACTTTGTTGTTTGCCCCCCCCCCCTCACAACCCTTCTAATTAACCGTATATATGGCACATAAAATCATCAGACTAAAAGCTCGTCTCACCTTTTTGATGCTGAAGAAACCTATATAAGTTCTGTCTAAATTCAGACCAAATGGTCTGAAAGGCTGAAATGTACGTATGATATTCAAGATTTGTCTTATGTGGGGACATATATGTTTGGGAGAGTCCTCTTACGTCCCTTTGAAGCTGACTATTCGAAAAATTTACATCTAAATTTTATTCGATTCAGTCACGTCACGACCTCCCGTTTGCCCTGCTCCTGTGCCACGCTGTGTTGTAGTATTCGACACGTGCAATGTACTGCTGGACCGTATCAAGTATACGGTACTCGGGTCGGACACGCGGATATAACCAGTCAGCCAATGTACGTACCTTCTTCGTAAATCGAGATGCTGGTTAACTTGGCAATTTAATAATTACGTACGTTCATACGTACCTGCAATTTGTAATGTACATGGTAGTTTATGCAAACAAGCGGCTCGTTATTGGCAAGTTGAAAAGTGGAAATAACTCGCCTTCGAGGTTATTCGCATATTATATTACTTATTACGATTACGTAAGAAATCAAATACGGTACGTCGCATTGCGGATGCTTTCACCGTGTGATATCCCAGAGCTGGCGAGCAATTTTCCGCCACCGTGCACCACAGCGAGTTGAGTTGAGTTGCGTCGCGTCATTAGAATTGTTGGCCGGAAATACGCATCTGATAGGAAGAAATTGCGTGGGTGGGTGTGCGAAGACGTACGTTTTGTTCGTGAACGGCTGAAAAAGAAAAGACTTTTTTCCCTTCTGCTGGTATTTTTTTTGCAAAGTGACGGAGAAAGTTGACGAGAAGTGAGGATCGAGCTGTGTGAGCAAATTGATACTAACCATGTCGAGTATATTAGTATTTTTTATGTGTCGATGAAGTAAAAGGTTATTTGAGAGTGAAATTTTGTATAGAAGCTGAAATGGCACAAGTACCTAATTGGAGACGTAAAACGTATCGTAAAAAAAAAGAAATCATCACCTTTGATGGTCACAAAAGACACGAAATTATTATAAAAATCGTAAAAATAATTTTAAAAAGTTATTTCGTTTGCAAAATTTTTGTAGTTCATGTTATGAAAAATATAATGATTCTTGGTAAATCTTTTGTGATTTTACGCATTTTAAAAATTTTTTTTTTTTTTCAGTTTTTCCTAATATTTTTTCAATTTTAAGCTAATTTTCACCTTTTAAAACTATTTTTGTGTATATTTTCCTTAATTTTTATCTTTGTGATATCTTCATCGTAGTTTTCAATATTTTTTCGTTAATTTTTTCCATCTCTTTTTGAAACTCTTAGTATCTGTTTTATTATGTTAAACAATTTTTTTTACATTTTCAAACTTTTTTTTCGTAAATTTATGCGAAAAAGTTGATCAAAAATTACGAAATATAGTTAAAAATGGGTGAAAATTATTGAAAATTGGGTAAAAATTCTACAAAAATAAGCGAGAAGTTCAGAAAATTGATCAATAGTCACAAAAAAATGTTGCAAAATTGGTCGAAGTTCACTAAAAATATGAAAGAAATTGTTGAAAATCATCAAAAATTAAGTAGAAAGTTGTTAGAAATTTGTGAAAAATGTGGATACCCAATTGATAAAAATCACGAAAAACTAATCGTTAAAAATCATTGAAAATTGGGTAGAAATTTGGTAAAAATGGGTAAAAAGTACACGAAGTCGATCAAAAATAAATGAAAGATGTTGTAAGTTGGCTGAAAATTCACCTAAAATATAAAAAAAAAAATCGTTAAAAATCATCGAAAATTGATTAAACGTCACGAATAAATGTTAAAAATTAGATGAAATTTGACAAAAATCCGTGGAAAAAGCGGAAAATTTATCAAAAATTACGAAATAATGTGGAAAAATGAGTGAAAATGGACGAAAAATTGTTGAAAAAATGTTGAAAATTGGGTAAAATTTTACCAAAATGAATAAAAAAGTGCTGGAAATTGATTGAAAATCACGAAAATATGAAAATAATTTTGATCAAAAATCGCGAAAAAAATGTTGTAAATTAGGTGAAAATTGAGCTAAAATATGTAACAAATCGTCAATAAACATCAAAATTTGGATAAAAAATTTACAAATAATTTGTGAAAAAAGGTGAAAAATTAGTCAAAAATCTTACAAAAACATTGAAAAAAAAGTAAAAATACACTTGAAATGTGAAAAATCGCGGAAAATAATCGGAAATTGATGAAAAATTACGAAAATATGTTAAAAAACAAGTGAAAATTAACTTGAAATATGAAATAAAATCGTTCAAAATCATAAAAATCATGAAAAAACTATTGAAAATTGTACAAAAATGTGAAAGAAAATCGTTGAAAATCATCAAAAATTGATTAAAAATCGCGAATAATCGTTAAAAATTAGATAAAAATCGAGTTAAAATATGGATAAAATATGACAGAAGTGCGTGAAAAAAAACTGGAAAATTGATCAAAAATCACGAAATAATGTAGAAAAATTAGTGAAAATGGGCAAAAAATTGTTAAAAAAATATTGAAAATTGGGTAAAATTTTACTAAAATGGATAAAAAGTGCAGAAAATTGATCAAAAATCACGAAAAACATTTGAAAATAGAACGAAAATATTAAAATAATTTTGAACAAAAATCGCGAAAAAAATGTAAAATAGGTAAGAATTGAGCTAAAATATGTCACAAATTGTTGATAAATCAAAAATTATGTAAAAAATTTACAAAAAATTCGTGAAAAAAAGCAAAAAATTAGTCAAAAGTCATAAAAAAATATTGAAAAACAAGTGAAAATTTACTTGAAATATGTAAAAAAAAAATGTTGAGAATAAACGAAAATTGATCAAAAATATGAATAAAAATTGCTCGAAATCATTGATAATTTATGAAAAAAAACTGTTAAAAATTGGGTGAAAATTGAGCTAAAATGTGGAAAAAGTCGTTAAAAAGTTGAAAAACGCAGAAAATAGATCGAAAATCTTGAAGAAATGTTGAAAAAGGAGTAAAAACTGGTCAAAACTAAGGAAATTCGCAATTCCGATTATATGTATATTTTTTTGGCGCTGTATTCGAATAAATTTTCAAAATAAGATCTTATGAGAAAGTATGAATTAAAATGGGCGTTCAACAGATTAATCGGAATGAAAATTAGATGATTCTGTATATGCTTTTCTCGCGTTGGATTCAAATAAGCCATCAAAATTTCTATGTTGCGGTGCGATTCTGTGGCAAAGAAGAACAGATTTCGCGTGTAAAATAAATAAAACTGCTATTTATCGAACGTGATTTGTTATTTGAGCAGCCAAATATTAAATACGGATTCCGTTGAAAATTTTAAAATGTGAAAAAGCAGGAGTTCCCGGAATATCAAAAGTTACAAAATATCGTCCTACATCTCCCACACGTTGGTTCGATTCAGTTTGAAATTCAAAGCTGCACGATTAATTATTCAATGTTGAATTACCATTAAACAAAAATGAGTTAATCTTAGTTCGAATTAATAAGAAATGAATAAAATAAACTGAAATATTGCTTTAGGAGTTCTCAACACCCACTCAAACAATTCTTAATAAGTACACAGTATACATACCCACGTTGATTGAATAAGAAAAAAAATTTAACGACGATTTTAACTTACATCATTCTCTTATGAAAGTCTATTCACGTGTAAAAAAAAAATCAAAAAAAAATCGATGACCTATTGTACAATTTTCTGAAGGTAGAAGGTATGCTTTGATATATCTAATGACCTAATTTCTTTGCAAATTTTTATTCACGTTGTCGAATGATTTCGTGCATTGCGACATTTCTTCTTCGATATTCGATTCATTTGTATAATTTCGGAACTCTTTCGACCTCAGTAAAACTACGCTTTTTAAAAAAGTGAACCCAAAATCAGCGTTATATTCAATGTAGATTTTTTTTTTTACTCGTGAAAGTGATCAGTACTAATGAAAATTTTAACCGAAGTGGCCGCAATTGCCGTAGCAATGGCGCTCGACGATCCGGCGCATCGACCGAGAAAAAAAAAACAAACCAAGGACAATAGTGTAGTGTGTATATCTACATAAATTTATGGACTTTCTCTGCGTTGTTGTTGCTGTTGTTGTTTTTGTTGCTCCCGCAGCATTATTATTATTACGATTATTATTAAAAGGCGGCGGCGGCAGTTATCGTAGCGACTGCGACCACGACAGCAGCAAATAAGGTAACAAAAAAAAAAAAAAAAGAATAGTGTACAAGGAGGCGTCTTCGAACTTGTACTATACATAATTATAACTTAATATACGCGAAAGTGTATTGTTTTTATGGTTAAAGGTGTTGAGAGTTGGTCGTCACATCGCACCTTTTCCCCCTCACCTTACCCGCCCATCGTCGTGGTCTCTCGTACTATAAATATTATAAGAAGATTTATAAAGAGCACTCAAGAGTACGTAGGAGATGCGAGGAGTGGGTGTGTACGGATGATACGTTTAAATATGCTCGATCTTTCATCGTTGTGTATGTGTATCTGTGGTATAGAAGGTGTGAGGTTTACAAACAGTAAGATTTATTTTGGGATTTCGGAAACAGTAAAAAAAAGTAACTACGCTTGAGGAAACGAGTGAAGAAACAAAGTACGTATATTATGACGAATTTAGGTAAAGGTACACGCTGAAAAAAAAAAAATCCATCGCTGAAGGTGAGGTAAGGAAGATGAAAAATTACACTTCGAGAGTTTTCCGGATTGTTTAGTCGTCTTGAATTCATGTTTTTGTTGTTAGTTGTTCCTTCTCAGAGACGAGCACGTTGCACGACGAAAAGCTACGACTGCGAATGAAAGGGGAAAAAAACTGATTTTTTTCGTCTTTTGCGAAACAAGGCTGGACGTTGATGAATTGACCAACCAGTGGGTACCTGATGTTGATTTACTCTGTCAAGTTACTCGAGATGACTACGTTGATTAGATTGTCTGCAAGGGTGAATGTAAAATGGCCAAGATAAATACTAAATGAAAATTAATGGGTAAGATAGAATGAAAAATGTGTTTCTCGTTGTAAGTCGTCATATTTTTTTGCGAATTAAATTATTATTGTTGAATTTGGATTATTATGGACTGAGTCGAGATTTATTTTTGAGTTTTAGTTTTTTTTTCTGTGCTTTTTTGTTTTCAAGTAAAAACTGAAATCGATCTGAGTGTCGAAGAGAGAAAAACAAAATAAAGGCACAGAGCTTATTTTTATGATATTAAAAGAAAGAACTTTTTTTCGAGATGAAAAAAATTACGCCTTTATACCTTCTATCTGTTTCTCTTGAAGGGTGACTTTAAATTGCCCAAATATTAAATTAAAATGACTCTAACATTCGATTATGCAGGATCCCAAAAGGATTCACGGGAAAGAGAAGTACAGCTCCCTCAGTATGAAGCGAAAGTTACAGAAATTCCTTTGATAACCCCTCCCCCCTTCTACGGCTGCGATTTTTTTGGTTTCAAAATTGAAAAGAGAGAGTTATAAGGTATATTTTTGGCACCTTTACGTTATATCGAGGGAGCTGTACACATTCTACCTCCCCTCCCAACATGGAACCCTGTTTGGTTGCGATTTGCTATTATGGAAATATTTTCAAAGTAGTTGAATGTTCCAACCAACAAAAGATTTCCCATCCTAGTTTGGACTTTGGGATCCTCGAAAGTATGTAGATTGGGTACTGACTTCCCTTGTAAATCCATTTCCTTCAAAAAAACCTCTTTACCCTGATTTTCTATGTCATGATGTAAATGAAAACCAGGCTATGACAGACTATCGACCTATGGCGAATGGAGAGGGAAGTACCAACGAAATCTGTTTTGAAATCCTAAAAGACCATTGAGACCATTTTTGGCAATGCCAGATATTTATTCCTTTTTATTATCATTTTTTTTTTCAGAAGAATAAAATCATTTTCTCAGCTCGAAACCAACCAAAATCGATCAAATTTGAGGCGTAGACTTAGATTTGCAGCGGATTTGATATTTTTGAATAGGAATGACCTCAAGTCAAAATTAAGTTATGCCTAAATTAAAGGCAAGGGGTGCTGAATAGCAAAAAACGCAAAAATTGTCCCTTTTGTGCCAGTTAGTAGTAAATCAAAAGCTGTATGACAAATCCAAAAATCAGTCTCCTATTTTAAATAGAGGGAGGGTATAGTGGTTCCCCCTCTTAAACCTTGAAAACAAGCTTTTACTCCTAGATCTTCCCTCCAAATTAAGCTAGGAAGTTGAAATTTGCTATCTATACTTGGTAAGGACCATAAATGTGTTTTTTGGGGATTTTCACTCTTCAGACTCATTGCGCTCCCTCTCAGTTCCATGAAAACAGGTTTTTTGGGTGAGTTTTCTAATTCTATTGGTTCAGAGCGATTCGGCTCCGTTTTTCTGTCAACGAGACTCCATCTGCTTGGACGATGGAGCACAAATATACGAAAGCGTTGACCTTTTCGTATTCGCTCAGAGCTGTAGAAACTGGAGGACACTTGGCCCTATCCATCACCATGACTTTCGTTTTCGATGTATTACTACGAAGTCCAAGTTTTTCGCTGGCCATCTTTACCAGGTTGACGAGCTCCGCCATTTCCTCCTCATCCGAAGCAATTAAGATCATATCATCTGCGTGTCGCAGATCAGAAATTCTTCTTCCTCCAATAGAAATACCACCAGTTCAATGTTCTAGAGCATCGCGAATTATATGCTCACCATAGGTTCCGCTTGAAAAAAGCCTTTGACTTTAGGGTTCTTCACCTTCGGCTCTCACATCATAGAATTGAACTCATATATAGGGAGAGGGACTCCACCAAATCTACTATGTATTGGAGCTTTACCTTCCTCTGCTGTAGATAGTATCTATTTTGAAGCAGTTGAACTACCTCCTTAATTTAGGAGAAATGTAATATTCAACAAATTTCTTGTGTCTGCAGTATCAGACTCAACAAACCCTGTCAGAACCACTATTCATTCATGCATCAAAAACCGTAATTTGTACAATGAAACCCTAGTAACAGATTTTGTATCAGTACTGGAGAATAACAACATGACCATATCAGACCTAAACCATGAAAATCCAAAATTCCCTCAATGGCTAATTCAACTTCCTGATATTAAACTACGATCAACTACCGCAAGAGTGAGTACCCACATCATTTCATCAGAAGGTGA
>FIZR01028741.1:0-30816 GCA_900060175.1 Ferrisia virgata
ATTTATATAAACATTTTTAGAATGCCTGCCAAAACACATGTTAGGCAACCAAAACTACGCCGGATAACTGATTATATTTTTTGTTTGGACGCGGAAGACTTGTGTTGAATGAGTTGCATACCCTGTGTAACATCGAAGGCGCAATAGAAAATATTTTTCAAATGTGCCACATCTCAACGTAAAGTATGGAATTTTTACGTAATCATCGTGGATTATTGCTAATTAAGTAACTGATTGAAATTCGGACATCTATATGAGTATTTAATCGTTCATATTGACAACATTTCAGAAGTCTGAAAATGCTATTTTTCCAATTAATGTTGGACGTAATAATCGCTTTGCTTAAACGATGAGAAAATTTAATCCGAGATGAATTCATTTCCGTTAAGAACTCAACACAACTACTCATATATATTATCAGACAAAAATCTAAATTTAAAAAAAATCACAAAAAAACGACATTACAATTACAATTTAACAAATAAAAAAATGAAATAAAAACAGGTAAAAAACAGTGGCATTCAATCTTAAAAAAAAATTTCAAAGTTCTTAACAGATTAATCGAATGGACTAAAGAATTGAAAAAAATTCCCAACAAAAAAAAAAGGGTAACTGAATTTTAAAAATAAATGAGATTTTAATTACATACAATTATTGGCAAAAAAAATTCTAATCGATTATTTCTCTTCGCTTACTGCTCTCGGTATGCTTTCATCACTATCAGCGTGAGAATTTGATCTAAAATTTTCATTTTCATTCCATTCTTCTTCTTCAGGAATCGATCCACTGTAATAAAATAAGAAATTGATTAATAATGAAAACCAAATAACTAATATAGAGCTGCATTGAACCAAAATTTTCCACCTAGAAATGGTGTAACAAGATCTTACGTTTTTTGGCAATCTTTACCTGCTACTGCGATCGTTACAGTTTTTTTATTTGTTTTATATTTTTATTTGATTCTCAATCATTTATAAAATCGGTAAATTCGATTTCAACGTCATACACCAAGTGACAAGCGACTCTTTCATAATTTAAATGGTATTTAAAAAAGAAAAAAATACAAAAAAATAGGAATCGAAACGATATAGTCATAAAAACCGAAAATTCGATTTCTGCATCATGAACTCAGTGATATTTGAGACATAGATCACTTTTGACTGCTTTGAAATTCTTATAATAATAAATGTATCATTAAGGGTGAGAAATTTGAAAATTTTTGAAGAAAGCTGGTATCATAGATGGTAATATTTTGTGCAGGGAATAATTGAAAGAGTCGTGAAATTCGAAAAGTGTCGCGAATTTTCCAAATTCCAAACAATCAATCCTGCACTGAACTTAAAAGCGTAAAAACGTATTCCAAAAATAGCTACCTTCTCGCACGAATTTCATCCGATAATACGTGCGAATTCTTCTTAATTAAAATAGCATCTATGCTTCCATCGCTGAATTCCTACACAAAAATAAAATAACGGGTTATAAATAAACCTATAAAATCTTCCAACTTTTCACATCATACAGCCCCTGTTACCTACTTTCGAGCATAATTTATGCAACTGAGGAACTGAAGTTTTATAATAAATGAACGAAGACTGAGATAACTTATACATGCTGCTCAATTCGAGATTCGATTTCAACAAATTATTTCCATCGATGGCGATTATCTTGATTTGAGGATTAGACTGTCTGCAGTTAGAATCGGCATTCGTACTATTTCTACGGCTGAGTTGTACTCGATCCAGTGATGTAAGTGAACCGCGATGATTTAGTTTTATGATCAGACTCAATCTTTCAGCCATTTCTTCGTTTTCTCTCCTTTCAGCGTTCAATTTATCTTCAATATCTTTACCATTTTCTATGATATCGTTAGCGAAGTCCGGTTCTAAGCTTTTTTTCATCATTTCTTTTCGGTCATGACCGCGCAAACATACGAAGTACAGCAAACTATACACGAATCCGGTAATGAATCCCGAAATACCCATTAACCTGAATGACTGCCTCGTACCGAATTGGCCGATAAGGAAACCTCCTACGAAACTACCGCTACCACGACCTGCGAGCAATAATATCCGAAAAAAATTGCGGTTTTAAGGCTATAGAAAAAAGGAAATGCGAATCACAACATGTTTACCTAAACTAAAATGAGCCATTCCAACGACACCGATCAAAGTTGCCAGCAAATTCCTGGGAGCGATTACTGCGCAGTAAGTGGCAGCAGCGACCCACATTAAATGTACAGCGACGGCTTCCATAGCTTCGAATGGGAATACCCATAACGGCTCTCTGAAAATAAGAGTAATTTTTTCAAAACCAATTTACACGTCGTAAATCTGACTACAAGTTGGTTTTTAGAAAAATATATTACTAACTCTATATACGAATAGCCGATTAATCGAACAGCGTGTGAAAAGAATGCTAAAACTATAACGTTCACATGACCTATTTTGTGAGTTATTTTTTCAGCACCATACAAAAATGGAATACTGCTCAGTGTTGCTACAGATACAGTGAAACCTGCAATAAAATAGGTGCATGAGAAAATATATCAAATCGTTTCACAAGAAATTTATCACCGTACCTAATAAATAATTCGAAGCGCCTAATTCTTTCAAATGAAGAAACAAATATGACTCGATGAAACCCCAAAGATTTCCTAAAGCGAACATGAAAAATATAAACCCTATGATATGAGGTAATTTTAGCAGCTTCAACATATCCGTCATTATATTATCAACCGGCATTTTAGGACCCACGGGCATCCATAACACCGTCAAAATTGAAATAACTAGCAATACATCGTACATGTAAAATGCGTAAGAAAAATCCGTGTAACCTGCAACAAAAAAAAAAAAATTGTTAAAAATCTAAATTTGAGAATAACAGAGTGAAAAAACCAGCATGTTTTTAAGATAGCACATCATGGCAATATCAAACTTAAGTTTTTAAAACAATAAAAAAAAAAACGATGCTTTTTCAACCTGATTTTCGTAACACATTACAATCATGAGAATTCAAAAAAAAGTTTAGTCTCGCGATGCTTTTTTCCTAATCAGCATTAAGGCTAGGAAAAATTCAATGGAACTAAAAAGTCGAAACCCCTAAAAGGCACATCTAGGGTCTTTACTGACTCTGTACACACCTAATTTCAATTTCCTAGTCCAATTTGGAGGGGAGTTATGAGAGGAACAAACTTCAAAAATAGAAAAATCGACCAAAAAACCACATATTCAAGGCTGTAAGGAAATGCAATGGAGTTGAAAAGTCGAGACCCTCAAAAGGCACTGAATGTACATACCTAATTTCAAGTTGCCAGCTCAATTTGGAGGGGAGTTATGCGAGGAACAAACTCAAAAAATAAGAAAAACAACTGTAAAACCACATATTCGGGGCTGTGATAGGGCTGAAAAGTTGAAACTCTCAAAAGGCACATCTAGGGCCTCTACTAAATATACATATCAAATTTCAGTTTCCTATCTCAATTTGGAGGGGAATTGTGCGAAGAACAAACTCAAAAAATTAGAAAAACCTATCAAAAAATCACTTTTTGGGGCAGTGAGGAGGGAGGGGACACATCTAGGGCCTCGATTGAAAGTATTTACCAAATTTCAACTTCCTAGCTCAATTAGGTGGGATGATAGGATAGGAATAGCCGTTTTGCAAGGTCAAAAAGGAGAAAACCCCTCATATCTCCCCTCCTAATTGACCTAGAAGGTTGATTATTGCATATGTTATAGAATTTCAGATTCTCTATCGATTAACTCAAAAAGGAACAATTTTTACGGTTTTGGCCTTTCAGCTTCTCCTCCCCCAAATTGGGGCAAAACTGAATTTTGACCCAAGGTTATCCCCACTCAGATATACCTAATCCGTAGCTAAACAGAGCGGACTGATCGAATTGGAGTGATTTTGGTCGGTAATCGAGCGGAATAAATAATTTTAATGTTCGGGAAAAAAATAAAAAAAAAGGATTAAAAAAATTCAAATAAATAACTGACATGGCTAAAAATTGTCTTCACGGTCTTCTACGACCCCAAAACGGATTTTGTTGGTACCCCCTCTCCTCATCTTCCACCATTAGTCGATAGATTATAATAGCCTCGTGTTCATTACTAATATGACACGGTAAATCAGGATTCCTAACCCGCTGCCAAACTCAGCCAATTGACCGAATTAGAGTGATTTTTATCAGTATCGAGCAGAGTGAATGATTCTCATGTTCAGGAGGGGGGGGGGATAATAAAAATAAATACCTGACATGGTCAAAAATGGCCTTAACGATATTGTAAGACCCCAAAACGAATTTTGTTGATACCCCCTCCCCCTCATACGTCGTAGATCGATGGACTGTAATAGTTTGGTTTTCATTGATAATATAATATCACATAAAAAATCAGACTAATAATAAAATACATTCAATGAAGATCGATGACATTGTCGCGATAACTGACGAGCTTCTCAAATAAATTGATAATATTAAATTATGGCAAAAATATGAATGAAATAAACGCGATAAAGAAAATTAATCCATTTCCTAATGATTTGATTTTCGTATAACTTCCCTTTTAAAATATTTATGCATCGTGAATTAATGCACAAGATACTCACAACGTAATTCTCGACAAAATCTTATCTAAAAAACACAGCATATTCATTCATCGCATACACGAAAGATACCCTCAGATCTAAATTGTAGATCGTTGCACTACTTTAAAACGTGATCGTTGCTAAATTCACGAACGATTAAAAATATTCAACGAGCGTGAAACTAATAATTGGTAAACATAAAAATGGTACCTTCTTGGCTACTCTTGTAATCGATTAATATGCCAGTCAAAGGTGAAAATATAGCCATTCCTATTGTCGAGAACAATCTTTCTCGACCGAATTCTCCGCCATATTGTTGAATTAATGTCAACGCTATAGGATCCATAACAGTAACTGAAGCAGACATCATGGTAGTGCCGACAAATCGTAATCCAAAATACAACCAATAAATACGATCGTCCGATTCTTCATAATCTGGTGGGCAGATTTCAGGTCCACCGGATCTACAGCCGAAAACGATAGGTAATTTTAAAACCATGTGCGAGAAAGTTAATGCGCTGAAATATAGGTAAGTATACTAAGCACCAACCTAAAAACACATTTTTGAAGCATACAATCGGCAGCCAATTCATTCAGTTTACGATACGTTAAATTAGTAGCAACTACACGTCCTCCGCATCTCAGATCTTCTTCTAGTAATGCACTAAAATTCACTCCAGACGAGAGTAATACATCTTCGTTGAAATGCTGTCGAAAATCCGTTACTTCGGAGCTATCATCGTGTTCTGGAAGTTCCATTCCTGGTACGAAGAACAAATTTGTACGTGTTCATCACGTAAACAGATAAAACAGTACATTCGAATTAATCTATTTCTAAAATCGCTTAAAAACATACCTAAATTCTCAACCGGAGTCATTAAATTTTCATGCATATCTAATACCATAAATACAGTCTCATCTTCGGTTATATTAGTTCTATTCTTATATTCGTATTCGGCACTCCGGATCTTCCGAGGCGCCGATGTAGTCTTGCTAAACAGAAAAATTAAAACGTCAAGAGTATTAACCCATCGATCAGAGCTTAAGGAAACTTCCAACAGTATAACGTACCATACCTTTGTTTGGTGATGTTTTTCGGTCGTTTCTCAACAATGAAATGCAAATCGGGATTAACGGTAGTGACATTCGTAATCGGAGACTCGGTTATGTCTGTAATTCCAAAACAACCAACCTAAATTGTTTATTACCCATCAATCACATAATATCGCATATTAATTCTTCGTTCGTACAATGTTCATTAACTCTGCGTTGCTTTTTTGTTGTTTTTTTTTTTTAACCAAAATTTCATTTTACAAACTTATTCAATCATTTAATTAGCTTTTGTTCAGCGATGCATTTTAACTCTTCGGATGATTCGAGAAGACGCGAGAGCAGTAAGGGAAATACATGTTAATACAATGTGAAATGATGAAGGCGGAGATTTTACATAATTTAACCCGTAGTTTTATCAGTTAAATAATAAATTCGCCTTTTAAAATTTAATAAAAACTGCTTTTTTATTAGAAAATTACCGGTAGACGAAAATTCTAGCCAGTTTCTTCGGAAGTGATGGTGTTGTTTTTTCTTATTCGCAAATTTTGACCATCAGGGAAATGCGCATTTTAGTGGACTAATGACGCGACGCGACTGTTTAATTAAGCTTTGTGGGTTTCCGGCTCCGAATTAGTAGATAAATTGAGGAAATTAGGTACGCTAATGAGGAGTGAAAAACCATTGCTGATGGAATCTTAATCATAGGTTTACAGCGATTTTTCTAAAACAGCTCAATTTAAATAGAGCAAAAATTCGTATAAACAAGATTGAAATTTATTTTCATTTTACCTTAACCTTATAATTTCGTAATAGGCTTATGTATCAATTGGAAAAAAAATTTTACCGACGTCATAAACAATACGGAAATAATGGATAAATCGATAAACATAGGTATTTGTTTTTTTTATGATCCATATCTTGTATTTTTTCCCCAAATTACAAAATATAGGTATTTTTTTACGAATTAATTTTGTAATCATCATTAATTTTTATTTTCAAATCGCCATTTCCCTCTCAACCAACTCAAAAATTAGCCAATATGCCAACTCATTTGCGTGTATAGCGTGAATTCTATAAATATCTATCATTTTTATTCATCTCATGGGTCAGGTAATTTTATCTTGTTCGTTATCAATCACATGGCGCGTTAATAACAGCGCAGAGAGAACAACCAACTTACGCTAATACTTTTAATTAGCTTCGCAATCAAAAGAGATATGTAGCTCGCCCGATACACATCCCACAATCTATTTTGAATTTTAATTAAGGCATAATAGTTTTTACGATAGTACTAATCGGCGAAGATAGGTACAACATTCGACAAAACCTTGCACGGAATAAAGGTTGTAATACAAGATAGGCAAAAGCTCACGAACGTATTGTATATAAAAATATTTGAATCGAAAAAAAAAAAGAGTGCAAAGTCCAATGACACATTGTACTTGTGTTTGTATGGTAAATGAAGCTTGAAATAAAAATAATTATTTAGGAAAAATACGTCCGATACTTACCAAAGGTACAGTATTACTAGGTTTGAGTAGGGTAGGTGGTCTGACTGCAATACTGGGTTCAACTTTGACCGTATTCTTATAAGACGGATGCACTGTGCTGTTTGGAAAATACAGTAAGCAGTGATCTTCGCATTTATCAACGATCAAATTTAGTTCTTCTTTTTCTGGGCATTCTCTACTCGGGCATGGACTCCACCAGACCTGAGAAAAAAAGTAAAACACACGCGAGAATATAGGAAACAACATACGCAATCGTACTATCAAGTATACAAATAAGCAATTACACGCACTTCAACTTTGCCATGTTGAGGATGCCTCATTACATAAGCTGGAGGAATTTTACCGGGTGTTTCCATCTGGGGAATGAGCATTAGAGAATGATGAAAAATAGCGTTCAGAAGTAACGATATGAATAAAACTGGTTTATAGTGTCCAAATTTATCGACTAGGAAACCTGAATTTATGAAACAAAAATGATTTTAAAATTTAAAAGTTATATAGAAATCAATCATACGACACAAGGGAAAGCTCTGAAATTATAAGGTTGTTTTTCACGAGTTACATAACAGCTATGGCGGAAATTAGAGATTTCAAAGCATATTTCTAATTGTTGATTATTTGAATTTTTCTGTGTCAAATTCTGAAAAAAAATTTCAATAGCAATGATTTCTCAATTCAGAAGTTAGTTACATTGAAAATTTGTTTTCCGCAGAACAATAATAAAAGCACATCAAAATAATACATTTTTAGGTTCAAGAAATACCTACCATATATCGAGTACAATTTCTTCTCATGTAAAGAAACTCTGAAGCTCTTTCGATCATTCAAAATTTAATTAGAAAAAAATCTGAAAATTAGTACAGTTCTTTTTGCTTGTTCATTTCTCATTTTTCGAGACGTCAATTGTGAAAAATTTTGATCCGACAAGCATCGAATCTGAGATCTCTCAAATCATATAAATCTATCAATAATTTCAGAACGTTTCCACGATGACGGATACAGGATACATATTGATATTTTAATTCTGTATGACGGGTTACAATTCACACGCGAACGTAAATAATACAAGTACCTGTGACCGGAGGTGCTAGAAACGTCGTCAATGGCAAAGCTAAATAAATGAAGGCTATCTCTTCGACTGTTAATCCGATACTTTGCATGTGAATAGTTAGAAAGGGTACCAGCGACGAAGTAGCTACAAAACAACATTACACCAGTAACAGTAAATCGCATAACGAGCAATCTGCATTTATCTGGATGTACCTAATTCGTCAAAATTACACTACACTTACCTCCATACATAACGAATAAAGTTACTTTCAACATAATTAGATTATGATTGATGCGGAGCTTTTTGCAGCCATTTTCAAACGACGATTTGGACTGATGTCCGTCTTCTGCCATTTTGTTCACTGGTTCCTTGGTCCTGCTTCGACACAAAACCACGTACACGATGCGACGATCGCCAAGCACAAATACACGACGAGACGAAACAAAACGCACGCAAAATGGTCAAAAAAATCTTCAATATCGCGCGATCGATACGCTATCGAACTATTCCATCTCGTATCGTTGGGTATACTTTTTCTAGCACAAATTAGAAAAAAATGTCGAGTAAAATAAAATTTACATTGACATGGCGCATATAAGGACAAGCTATGAGATTAATAACGAGTACAAGACAAAAGATGGATAAACTCTACATCGTACTAAATAAATCATTGTTATCTCTATTACACAAATTTAAATTGCGCCTTCCTGTCGTCTGTAGATATGTAGAATCGGTCAAAGTGCATAATTTATAGTGAGTTAATAAATTAATCTGACAATGATTAACAAACGGTTAACGGTTAAATTTGTGTTATAAACAAACACCGCGCATTGCGGGTAGTACCTACCTACCTACTAGTTGTATTAAATAAATGATAACGCATTCGATACCTTATTCTTCTTCTTCTTTTAATATTCGAAAATTTTTTATTAAATCTGGCAAGTCGATTCTTCACATATTCGCAACAGCTTTTACTTACGATGTTTTTCGCTATAATTGGTCGAACAAATTACGACGATGCGCAATTATCCACCATAGATCCTCATCCTTATCGATTGGTCATCGTTAATTATGACCCTTAGGGAAAATGTAGCAATATATTAGATGCTCGCAAATTAAATCAGCAAATTTACTAGCGATCGTTACTCTTAGTAGTTTAAAATGCAATGCGGCCTGTTAATAACGCGGACGCTATGGTCGCTTGATTTATTTATCCTTCTCTTCATCGACCTAGTGTATTTATGTAGGCCTTGAACCTTGCACGATGAGTTTTGTACGTGGATAGGTCTAAAAATCTGCAACAGGAAAAACAAAAGAAAAATGCTTCCGTGTTATAATTTTTCGACGAGTTGCTAGTTTTAAAAAAAATGTCGATTTTTATTCTATTTCACCATCATTTACCAAATTCAATTTTCATTAATTTACTTCGCTGCCATACTTGTTCTGTCAACTGATGCTGAGATATATCGAATTCACTCGCTGAAAATAAAAATATATGGGAATTCTTGCTTTTCGATGATTTAATTTTTTTGAAAATTACTTACCTACCAATCGAAAATTTTTCCAAATTCATTCATTTTTTTAATGTCTCATTCTCGAAATTTGTTAATCGTAAAAATATTACGCACGAGTAATTTGATAAATAATAATAAATAATTCAAATAGTCGCATTCAGAATAGATTCAGATATTTTATATTCATCATAAACGACATATAATAAAAGAAAAGAAAAGAAAAGAAAAGAAAAGAAAATGAAAGCATAGTAAAGAGAAGTAAGTTAGAACATATAAAATTGTGCCATGCCCACATGCATTATATACACATTGATTAGCTATAGCATAAAAATTACCGAACACCTTGCATTTTTTTTACCACTTTTATACATTATCCTGTATCTCTGTTCTCTGATGACATCTATGCAGCTGATTTAGGTGAAGAAAAAGGTGTCCGTAAACATCTTTTAAACTATGATCGTCGTTTCGCATCTTCTATCAACATGAATGCCTCGAACCTTGAATCCTACCAACAAATTACCTATAGGAAAATTTCTTACCCAGATATTTTTCAAAGCCTCAACGATATTCAATGCTGTCGTCAGGATTGAAAAATTATCATTATAAAAATTAAACTGATTGAGAAAAAACGTTCATCAATACAACATATATGATTATTCTGTATCGAATACAAGACGCTGGTGGTGAATTGGAGCAAGTGAGTTTCATTTCCAGGTAGGTCTAGTTGTTCGAATATCGAAATAATATGCTTGTCTTACTAAATATCCATAAATGATGAACGTGAATTCCTAGAAAAATCTAATTTTAGGAAAATAACTCACCGCATAGATTTTAAGCTTTACTGCATACTTATTTCGATAAGTTTTTTTCCTTCGAAATTGCTGGTAAGATTATAAAAAAACACAATTTTTACCAGTAGTTTTTACGGATGGTGAATTTTATTGTTAGTACTTCGTTCAAAAACTACGTTTGTTTTCTTAAACCTGAAAACAAAGGATGTGAATTTTTGTAAATAATGAAGTTACGTAGAAACAACTTACTTAATTTTTTTTCAAAACTCCCACGAATAAATCCAAAATTTTCATTCGTTGAAATTACTGTTAAAATTTTAAACATCATACATACAATTGAATTCAATTATTTGAATTTTTACCTATGCTCAATGTGATATTTATATTGTTTTTCTGAATCAGTTACTACAAACATTGGTGGCAAACTTGTACAAAAAATAAAGTATTCATATTCAAGTCGTTGTTAATTTTATCTATCCATTTGTTTGAATATCCGAACACTTCATTGAATTATCAAAACGCTGAAAACATTAAACTTGAATTTTTTCTCCCGTTATTTACTTGAACTTTTTTCATACTGCGATACACTGCGATGGAACATTTCGAAATTGCTGTTGAAATTGAAAACATTACACGCAACAATATTAAACTGAAGGGTTAAATTCTTACCTTAACGCTACATAAGCAGATATACTGTGTAGACCTATTGTGATTCGTTCTGTTTCTTATTTTATTACGATATAAAATTAGGCCTATCCATAATACGTGCGTAAGTACCCATGATTTTATTCATAATACTTAAAGGATATACCTACGTTGCTTGATTCTTGAAAACGATAATCGTGAATTTTGTTCTGAATAATCTAGCGACAGAAAAATAACTCGACAATACATTTTTTCAGACCTCAAAGAATGAGCATTTCAAGAGGAAATTACACGCACTATTACTAAACTGAATTTGTAAATTTTTACCCTTGCTCGGTACTACAGATGTTTTCTTTTATTCTGAAACGGTTACTTTACAGTGAGGTAGAATTCACACGAAAAAGAAAGCGTTCAAGTCGTGATAATTTTACTCCAGCTCAGATATCCGAATATTACAGCGGGCTGCATGGCAAAAATCTCGAAAACGCGAGTTTCATTTTAACCAAAATCATATGCAATCACTTGCTTACCAGTGACTATATCCATCTTCCGCCGATCAATTTTGTTCCCGAAATTAATATACCTGCACGAGGAAACAAATAAATTAAATAACATTTGCATTAGGTGTCACACATGTTGAAGAAATTTAGCGGTGATAACCGCTGTTTTAAGCCATCGACACGGTGGCTTAATCTGTTTCTCGATTCTTCTCTAGATATTCTTCGGAAATAAATGACTATCTTCCATCTTGACCGGACAAACTTTCTTCGTGGAACATCATAACATCACACAAAGCGAGAAAAAAAATATCGTTCAAACGCGACACAAATTTGACTAAAAATCGAATACACCGCGAACAACAATCGCGAACGAATGAAGCAGAAGTATACTTCAAGAATTTGTTGAAGGATGTACTTAGTTGAAGAAATTAAAGCAGTGAGACCTGTTAACCTAGTACAGTAGTGAAAACTACTATTGTTTTCAATTCAGTAGACGTGAATTGCAAATGGATTGTTCCTTCACTTGATACATTAACATCATCGAGATCTAGTCTTCTGAAATCAGCGAATAATTTCCATTGAAATGACACCGGAATGGTTTCATACAGCTTGGTAGAACATAACATCGCATGAAAAGCAAAAAAAAAAAACGACAATACGCGACACAAATTCAATCTCATATGCTGATAACGATACGAGAAATTTAGGCTAACGAACAAACGCAACTGGAGAATTACCTAAAACCTATAATTACCTAGGTTGTACTTGTTGAAGAAATTAAAGAAGCAGTAAAACTGCTCATTCATTGAAGCGGTGAAAACCACCATTTTTCAAATTCGGTACATATGTACCGACTACGGAAA
Organism: Ferrisia virgata; assembly: GCA_900060175.1. Lineage (NCBI taxonomy): Eukaryota > Metazoa > Arthropoda > Insecta > Hemiptera > Pseudococcidae > Ferrisia > Ferrisia virgata. The sequence goes on from FIZR01028741.1 coordinate 12,513, forward strand.
TTTTTTCGGTTTCTTGATTCTTCATTCATTAGAAAACCAGAACTGTACGGAAAATCGGCAAACATCCTCTCGTTTACACACGACACACATTTGAAATTACATTGAAAAAAACGCAAAAACATAGAAGAACATGAATGGAACTGGAATACGGTACTCAATGTGTTGAAGAAATTAAAGAAGCAGTGATAACTGCTGATCTATTAAGGCGGGTTAAACCGCAAAATCTTTCAATTCGGCAAGTTTGGACTTGAACCGAGGATTTTCTTGTTTTTCTTGATCCTGCAACCTCGGGTACTTTTCCAAAATCACCTGAAATTTTACGAAATAACACCATATCATCACACGACAATAACGAAATGAAAAGAATCGAATACAACGCGGAAAAAATTAATGCCAACGAATACCAAAACCGAATTACACCACGCACCTAATTACCTATATAATGTTGTATTAGTTGAAGAAATTAAAGAAGCAGTAAAACTGCTCATTTATTGTAGTGGTGAAAACCACTATTTTTCAATTCGGTACACATGTCCCGACCACGGAGGTTTTTTCAGCTTCATGATTCTTCATCCATCGGAAGACCGGAACTGTACGGAAAATTGGTAAATACTTTCTCGTTTACACAGGACACGAAATTGAAATCGTATTGAATAAAAAACCAAAAACGTGGAAGCAAATGATTGGAACTGGAACACCGGACCTAAAGTGTTGAAGAAATTACAGAAGCAGTGATAACTGCTGATCTATTGAGGCGGGTTAAACCGCAAAATCTTTCAATTCGGCGAGGTTGGACTTGAACCGAGGATTTTCTTGTTTTTCTTGATCCTGCAACCTCGGGTACTTTTCCAAAATCACCAAATATCTTCCATTTTGAAATTTCACGAAATAACGCCATATCATTACACGACAATAACGAAATGAAAAGAATCGAATACAACGCGGAAAAAATTAATTCCCACGAATAGCGAAAACGAATTACACCACGCACCTAATTACCTATATAATGTTGTATTAGTTGAAGAAATTAAAGAAGCAGTAAAACTGCTCATTTATTGTAGTGGTGAAAACCACTATTTTTCAATTTGGTACATATGTACCGATTACGGAGGTTTTCTCAGTTTCATGATTCTTCATCCATCGGAAGACCGGAACTGTACGGAAAATTGGTAAATACTTTCTCGTTTACACGGGACACGAAATTGAAATCGTATTCAACAAAGAACCAAAAACGTGAAAGCAAATGATTGGAACTGGAACACAGGACCTCATGTGTTGAAGAAATTATAGAAGCAGTGATAACTGCTGATCTATTAAGGCGGGTTAAAGTGGCAAAATCATTCAATTCGGCGAGTTTGAACTTGAACCGGAGATTTTCTTGTTTTTCTTGATCCTGCAAACTCGGGTACTTTTTTCCAAAATCACCAAATATCTTACGTTTTGAAATTTCACAAATTAGAGCCAAATCATCACACGACAATAACGAAATGAAAAGAATCGAATACAACGCGAAAAAAATTAATTCCCACGAATACCGAAAACGAATTACACCACGCATCTAATTACCTATATAATGTTGTATTAGTTGAAGAAATTAAAGAAGCAGTAAAACTGCTCATTTATTGTAGTGGTGAAAACCACTATTTTTCAATTCGGTACACATGTACCGACTATGGAGGTTTTTTCAGTTTCATGATTCTTCATCCACCGGAAGACCGGAACTGTACGGAAAATTGGTAAATACTTTCTCGTTTACACAGGACACGAATTTGAAATCGTATTGAATAAAAAACCAAAAACGTGGAAGCAAATGATTGGAACTGGAACACCGGACCTAAAGTGTTGAAGAAATTAAAGAAGCAGTGATAACTGCTGATCTATGAAGGCGGGTTAAACCGCAAAATCTTATAATTCGGCAGGTTTGGCTTTGAACCGAGGATTTTCTTGTTTTTCTTGATCCTGCAACCTTAGGTACTTTTCCAAAGTCACCAAATATCTTTCATCTTGAAGTTTTACAGAATAACACCATATCATCACATGAGAATAACGAAATCAGAAAAATCGAATACAACGCGAAAAAAACTATTGCCAACGAATACCGAATTACACCACGCATCTCAGTACCTCATAAGTTGAAGAAATAAAAGAAGCAGATACAACTGCTACTTAATATTGAAGCGGTAAAAACCACTATTTAATTCGATGTACGCAAACTGAAGCGTTCTTTCGTTTCCTGAATCTTCAACATAATGACTGGAGACTGGCGAATACGATTCCATCTTGCACTAAGGTAAGAACTATGATAGCTTCTATAACTGCTTGATTAATACTGCAATGATATGTTGGTAACAATCGTTGATTCTTCGTCTCTTTCTCACAAACTAAGCATGTGTAATTACACCTTTATCGTGAACTGAAATGAAAATATAAAACTTGATTCGTACAAGAAGTAAACAGAAGTATCTAATTATTCCTCTGTCATTCAACGTTTCGGCGCAAAGAAAGCATTGCAAACTTCGTTACTGCAATATTAACACCGCCTATCATAGCAAAGGAATTGCATCATCCTCATTCCTCAACACCAAAAATATATCATTTAAATGAACTAAAAAATTATAGGTAACTTAATTTCGAATTCTAACACAATCCACAACAATAGAAAGAATTGCAAGTAATTGAAAGTTCAAAATAAAAGGAAAATTTAAAAAAAAGCTACGTGGGTTTGTTTATCCACCAACATCCGCATTAACACATGATGTATCGTCAGAGAGGGGGAGGCAGGCAAAAACAATGATATATCGAATATCCCACAGTGATCACCAAAATACATCACAAACGATCGGATTTAAAGTGAAGAACATACAGTTCAATCATCAATAGCTTAAAAGAACCTCAAAGTACGGCAAAAATTCGTAACTTTTACGAACCCACACAAGTTCTGTCTTATTGTAATGCTTATGAATGTATATTATCCCACATCAAAATAAACACAAGTAAAACGGTTAAATATTCTTACGAGTATAAAATCGTCCTGGAATACCAGAGTTTTGAACTACAAACCTTAAAAATTTACGATATCTACGTAAATAAAATAAAAGTAAAATCGTTCGGATCGTTCGTAGACAAGAAAAATCAGTAATAAAATTGTAAGCTTACTTACACACACACACACACACACTCAAGTTCTACAATGGCGTACCGTAGTATATGAGTGCAATGTAATGGTACAATAGAAAACATGAATATTAATAACACTCGACATAAAATTGTCAGTTTGATTATTTAGATGTTTCAATCTAATTTCCACAATAAAATAAATAGAAATATTATAAATATTTCATAAATTTACCTCAATATCACTCTTGTTCTGATTCCAAACACACACGATGTTTAACGCGCACAAACCAAACTTGAAAATTAGTGATTGAAAAAATCAGGGTAGCCGCTATCGGTTTCACACAACATAATTTTCATCAAAAGGTAAAATAATGTTGGAAATATAAAATAAATACTCGATAAAATTCACAATTTACATAAAAATTGAAATTAACAGAAAAAAAAACAAAAAAATGTGTTTAATTAATTGTTAATTTACATTATTCGTTGGAACTATGTTTCGTGTAACGACTATGTGTAGTTTTTCCAGCGTTGCAAACCAGTAAAATTAAAAATGTGTTGGAAAAACATTTTTTGGTCACGAATTAGAGAAAATAACTTTTACATCAAATTTAAGAATTGTTGAAATTTATCTTTCATTGTAGTCTCATGTTCTAATTATACACATATGTATTAAATTCAGAAACAAACAAACCTATTAAAACCGAATTTTCCGAATCGGTTTAGGCTTAGGCTATTGTTTCTCACATCACTCAAGACCCCTGTGTCATTTCAATCGCTTAAATTGGTTCTTCACCAAAATTATGCTCGAATAATGAAAATATTCAAGTAAGACCAACTCGAATGTAAATAAATAAATGAAGGTAAGTACAATGGATGTATCAAAATTTGCCATTTCATCGTTCGCATTAATTGTAGCCGAATTATTATTCATAATACAGCTTGGGACGGTATTACATTGTTGCATTTCAATATTACTATCCGATATTTTTCAAAACTTTCAGAGACATAAATTTGTACAAATCACAGAAGAATTCTTTATCGAATGAAAAATATGAAATAATTAATTACTACAATTTACAACAACTTCTTATTAATCATCGTACAAAGCTAAGACACCAAAACTACAACATACGTTTAGTCTCACTTGACTTAATACTGATGAAAAAGTAATCTCCGCTTTTTTTACAATGTGACCGCGGTGTATCTATTTACACAAAATACTCCACTGTTAATCGGCCCATTAAGGTGGAAGATTCTGCAAACAGAAAAAAAATGAAATAAACGAATTTCTTGAAAACTCAAGGAATATTATTCAAACTTCTTAACTCACCAGAATTTTAGTAATGAAGTTGGAAACAAGATCAAAATAGTGGTTCTAAAAACAAACGTGGTATCGGCTTCGTCATCTTTGTAGCCAAAATTATCTTGTCTATCCACGTTCCATGTAATATGCATTTAATACAAATATCTATTCCGGTTACAACTCAAAAATTACTTACAATTACCTACGTATGTACGTTTCCAAGCCCGGTAAACATATTTGTAATCAGCGTGTTACAATACAACCTTAGATTGTTTGTATACTCTTCTAAATAACCATCAAGATAAACCTTTATTCATCTTCGCCTATGAAAAATCCCGTACTTCATTTGAATCCATTGCACCTCAACAACATCTCCGAAGTGAAGTATTGAAAAAAAAAAAAAAAAAGAATCACAGACAACAATTCGTAATACAGTTTAATATTGAAAACTTCATACAAAATACGTTTCGCGTAGTAAGATCCGATTAAATAAAACGTTTTCTTCATTAAAAATAGTAAAGAAAAAAAAATTAAAAATGGTATTTCGGAATCAAGAGTAGTACAAGTTACTATAATTCTATGCGTTTAAAAATTAAAAAGACCAAAAGCGCGCAATCGAAAATAACAGCATTAAAATTTAATATCGTACGGTTTCCTGCTTTCTATACAAACTGTACATAACATGCTTAAAAAATACATCAAATATACTTAAAATTCATAATTATCACAATCAATAAAATACATCATAGGTTTTTTCCCTATTACTTGCATAGTAGTATAGTAGTAGTAGTAGAAGTAGTAATAGTATTAGAAGTAGTACAAGTACAAAATGCTTAGAAATTCTTCGCTTATATTCATTTTCGAAATTTTTTTCCATAATAAACAATACGATAATAAAAACATAATTAATAAAACGTCTTTTACATACGAACATACCTTTTATATACACGTCCAATTATGATTAAAGCACAGCCAACAAGTTTTTTAACATTTTTTATTTATTATTTATTTATACACTCGTGAACGTCTCTTTTACTTTCTTTAGCTCTTTGCTCTCTGTTTTAGGGTTTTAATTTCACTAGTGCGATGGCTCACTTTTACATTAAGCTTTTTCAACTCGCCCCTTCCTCTACCGATAAAATATCACGCTTAACAAGTGCACAATAGGCTAACTATGGTGAAAAAAAAGAATATATAAAATTCTTAAAAAAAATAAATACACTAAGCGTTGAAACGAAAGGAAAAAAAAAGACAAAATAGGAATTCACGTTTATCTTTCGAATAAAAAATCACTTTTCAAATACTGCACGCAACAACCAAGTAGGTAATTGTAATACACCTCTCGATACAAGAGTCACCGACGACAGATTCTGGTAATATTCGATAAATATGGCACTAAATACAGAGTCAAAATGCTATCGAAAATTTTTTCTTGAAATTTTATCGCTCACACATCGAAGACGAATCTTTTTTAAAAAACCAACACAACACGATGGTAACTTTACCGCCGCAATCTTCCTTTCCCCTCTCACTCGGTACGCGCCGCAATAAATAAATAATCGAACACTATTAAAATGGTAACCAGGGGCTCGAACCAAGTGAGAAATACATATATTAATCTACTTCAGTAAAATATCTTTAAATATTCGAAGTACTCCAATCGAAATATACGGTAGCTAACGTTAAGAAATGCATTCGCTGCAATTGTAAATTTTGTAGAACATTGCGAGCAACATAAACGCTCAGGTACACGATGGTAATACAATTTCACGAAGCCAAATTTAGTAGTTTTAAAAACGTATTGAAGGTAAATTACACAGTATCTCATTAGTATCGCCGACACCTTGAAAGGAGCATTCACGCTGTACACGAACTGCCGATATTTTCCACTAATAATTATTAATACGAGACGGTTGCATTCTTGCAATACTTTCGACGTGACACGAGTATCTTAACGAGTAAAGTAACCGTGGTGAAAAAAAAAAATAAAAAATAAAATAAAAAAAATCGTCGACAGAAGTGACATTCATATTGCACCTATTGCACTCTTACGATGCGATTACTAGCCGATCCGGTGATACGTTTGATTTCACAATAATCACAAATCAAACAAAACTCATTGTCATCGTTCCAACGCATGGTATTTTCACTGTGCTGCAAACACAAATCGCATAATTGTTTATTTAGCATAAAACAATCGCGCTTTTTCAAACAACACAAATTAGATCGTCGATCGCTCCTGCGACCGCTACCGACATGTTCGAAATTTTCGGCCATAAACTTTACTAAACGTAAAATGATAAAAAAAACGGAATTGAAACACTCGCAAGCAGCTGCTACTTCGCTCTTATTCCTCGTTTTACCAGCATTAACGGGTACAGTCGGGTACAACATACATACGTTCAATTACAAAATCTAAACAGACGGTAACGTCGATCATAATTTAATCTATCAGAAAATTCATTCAGTTTTAAAATGACTAGTAAATACGTTCAATATTATCACAAAATTCTACGATAATTCGCAGCTTTGGTACATAACATCGTATCGGCCGTTATATCACAATTTATATGTATTTTATTAATGAATCACTACCCGAAATTTTTATTAAGCTCTTTGATCGGCTTCGATTTACATACCCAGCCAACGATCAATAACCACCTGCTGCATACAATTTCTCTCACTCTCTACTTCCCTTTACCTCTGTGTACACGTTACGTGAACTCTCAACTCGCCATTCAAATCCGTATCGGCTGTAATCACACAACGAACATATTATTTTACGGAAATTAATTTTCAATAAATATCAATCTAGGTTAAATAAACGCGAATTTAACGATCGATTCAATCGGCTATCGTCAATAATTATAATTACCCAGCATCGACATCGTTAGCTAAAGCATTACCAACGAGAACGCACGCGCAATCTTTCATGTATGTATTACGTATTTCAATACCATCCTACCTAGTACCTATACACAATCATACAATTTTCTTTTAGTACATAATATGCACTGACACCTGCATTGTGAACACCCGCCAGCGCCAATCAACTTATCACAAAAACAATAAAGAAACAAAATCCACGTTAATTAATTTCCCACAACGTATTTCATGCATGGAAGAAAATTTTTTCATCGAGTATGTTCTATTTACACGATTTTTGCAGAATCAATATTCTAATTACTCGGATCTGGCATGTTAACATTCAAAAGCCAAAAAAAAAACGAAAAGTTATTCGATCAATGAATTTTCAAAACAGAAAAGTTTTCCTTCTTTATAGAACGGATAAATTTATATTGAATAAATGAGAATTTAAAGTTTGTTCAAAATTCAGATTTTCAAGAATTTGGGAAAAATTCGTATAGATAGAACATATGTTTAAAAGCATAATTCACTCTATTTCCAAAAACCATTCAAACGCGTAACTTTGTTTGAAAAAAACCTCCTACAATCCTAGCGACAATTTTCAAAAAAAAAAAATTATTAATGATGCCGAATAATGAAAACGTAGTACTAAAGAAATCCGCCAGATTCGTTACGTAAGTTTACGTTGCGTTATTAGCAATTTTTTCGGTTTCATTTATATCGTTTCGTATTCGCTTTATTCCAACACTGTACACGAATGACCATTAAAGTACTTCAACGAATACTAAAGATAAATTTTACGAATTAATGACGACTAAATAATGATTATGAACTAAAAAATACATAAAATTGCGAGTTCGTTTACATATTTTCGTGATATGATCATAATATGATACACACAGACAAGACAAGACAGATAGTGAGAAGGAAATAAAAGTAATGAAAGGTCACGAAAAGAAAAATACAATAGAGTAAAAGTGTAGATAACCCAAAATGAGCACTACATTCGTACGAAATTGACAAATTACTATGGACTTTGCCCGATATAGGTAATTATGTACCTTGGATAAAATGTTTTATGTATGTATAAGGAATTCAACAAAAAGGACTGAGAAAGAAAGAAAGAGATAGAGAGAGGAAATTGGCTAATGATATAAAATACACGCGCGTAGGTAATTACAAACTAAATCATCACATAATAGATTTTAAGGATCAGTATTTTTTTTTTTGCTGATCATCGATGGCTGTAATACATCAGAAATTCACCATAATCTACGTATCGTCTACACAGAACATACGTATGTAAGAGTAATGTAACCCGTGTCTAGGATACCACACAGGCATAGTTTTTTCTTCCATAGCACACCATTTTTAATATTTCTACATATAGGACCGTGTATACTTATGCATAAATTATGTAATAATTTAGTACCATAATTAAGAGAAGAAAACGAAGGAGGAAAAAATAAAAAAAAAATAAAAAAAAGTTACAAGCATAGTGCATAACATGAAATATTACCTATATATGAATAAAATTGAAGCCATTCGAATATTACACATACGCAGTAAGTTTCACACATCGTACTTTCATGGTTACATTGACATACACACCTAAGACATAACGGCGATTAAAAATTTGCTTATATTGTTATTATTATTATAATTATTATTATTATTATTATTATTATTATTATTATTATTACTATTATAAAGAATATATGGCGGAAAATAACAAAACAAACACACGAAAATATCCAAGCGACACTACTCCAAATGATATTTACATACAAAGTTTTCCTTTTCCTAATAAATTATCGAATGAATGGGGGGGGGGGAGAGGAGAAGAAAGAAAGAAAGAAAAGTAAACATATTTATATAATGTAAATGAAAATATAAATTAATATTGGTACTTATGGTACAATAATTTGTCAGTCTTAGATAAGAAGCGCAATAAAACCAAAATAATTCTTTCATTGTCGCTACCACATACATGATTTTGCATTTATTATAGTAATTTTTTTTTCAGCTTAGCGAATCAAGCAAACCTCTCGACATTTACGATTACCAGGTGTGATAGGTACATATTATAGTAACGATTTACATACACAAAACCTAGAAAAAAAAATGAAAGAAAGAGGGGAAAAAGAACAATTATACCATACGGTTGCAGATTTATTAAGGTGGTTGACCGTTTGCAGGTCCTATTGAAGCTTGCGTATTATTAGTGGTGTTTGAAACAGCTGTCGAAGGTGCCGACGTATGTGTTGGTGGTAATTGCGCCAAAGTTTCTTGCGATGCATTTGCTTTCAGTATCGAGTTCTCAATTTCTAATTGATTAATTTTGTCCATCAGCTCAGAGATTTTCTCTTTCAATACTTCTACTTCTTCTCGTACCGCGAACATCAAGTGGCTTTTAACTAGATCCTGTGAAAAAAGGAACCAACACAAAAAACCATTATAGAAATTTGGCACATCAGAAGTTGAGATAATGGTAGCTAAGACATGAACGCGAACGAGTAGCAATAGGCTCACGCTAATAGTACAATTATCGAATCAAATATGTAGCCTTCAACATCGGCAATGTCGTTTTACTACGTTTAATTCGAACTCGTGATTAGGCGAATTACGAGCGTAGAATTCTCAATTTTGAAACATTTTCAATACTTACGTTAGAATTGGCTAAATTCCGTATTCTTTTTGTAGCAAGTACTGTATTGAAAAAGTTTCATTCTTTATTACAAAATAATTATCAATCAAATGAATAATATTGGCAATGAAGTATTATCAATTATTTCACGCTGAAAGATTTCATTTGAATACTATCAAGCTTAGTTTATAAACGTAACAAAATTTTCATTTCGATAGCAATAGAAAAGTTGTAAACTGTGTTGCATTTGCTATGCTTAAAATACACTGCCAATAAAATATTATCAGAATATCGTAAGTACTGCAGCTTCTTTAACCATTGCAGATGAATGAAACCATATACCACCTCTCTAAATTGTATAATATTGTAATAGAAAAGTTGGAAGATTTCAGCTCTTCTGTTATTGCTACAAGCTGTACGATGATTTCAAGCTGTAACTTTTCCATTACTGTCAAAATCAAAATTCCGTAATAGTTATAAATTAATCTCAACTCTTAGATTCGCATCATTTACATTAGTACAATTTTTTACTGCTCGCTTGATAAAATTTGCATAAAATGTTGCATTAGCAAAATTACATATTTTTTACCAGACATAAATCAGGCTTCAAATTTTTCAACTTCACTCCAAGCTACTCAATTTAATCTTATCACAACTAATCCCAGTCACGGGAAATTACAAATTTTATCCAATCTCATTTACTGTAAAAATAAGAATACATCGATATAAAAATCGACTATCGATCAATCCCGTAGCATTGGCAACACCGCGCCATATTGAGTGATTCGGATATTCAACCATTCCAGTCGTTCAATCAAGGCTGGTGAGCAAATGAACCAAACATTTTTTTGGTTTTTGTTTTAAATTTAGGTGATAAACAATTTTATTTTATTGTAGTTTTGTTATTTCTAATATTTTGTTTGTTTTGATTTTGCTCAAGATCAAATTAATTCAAATTGGTTTTGATTTTGCTCATTACTCCTAATGTCTTAAACAGTCCTAACACCTGTCAGTGGAGAAAACAAAAATTTGACGGAAAACTGAAATTTAAAATACATGGATACAAAAGAATAAAAACAAGAACAATAAAAATTGGATATTTTGAATTGGTTTTGGTTATTAGTTTTGCTTCATAACGGGCAATTTCATTTGAATTGGTTTGGTTATTGGTTTTGCACAACAAAAATACAAAATGAATTGTTCTGATTTTGCTCATCAGTTCTGCTTCTAATACAAGGGATAGAAGAATGAGTGAATTTTGGTTCTTGTTATTGTTTATAGACACTGAAACACCAAGATAGAGTTAAACAAATAACTGCTTTCGGATGATTACCAAATTTCCGGTTTGTTTGAGAATCGGAAGATTTTATTATGAACGATTTTGCCCAGTAGACTCGACCGATTTCATCTTTTCATTTTTTTTCATGTGAATCTTTTTTTTTCTTTTTACCTGATTGGTTGATGATAAAAAACGACCAATCACAGGAATATTTTTATTATAACCGGTTATTATCTGGTTATCTGAATATTTGTTTTTTTTTTCGATAAATATCCGGTTATTTGTTCAACTCATCACCAAAATGGCAATCTCCTGTTCCAGCTCTGAAAAGAAACTCTGAAAGGACTTGGAGACCACGAGTCGACTCGAAACGAGATTTCGAGTTTTTTTTTTTTAGAGACTCGCAATTTTAGCGATTCCCAGTCTCTATTTTGAACAAGTCTATTCATGAGAGCGAGTTTCTGTTTTAAGTCCCAATATTTTTGTTTTTGTTTTTTGTCAAGTCTGTTGAGAGTGGTTTACATATGTGTATTGAAAGTAAAAAAGAAATTTTATTTGTAAATGTAACCATTTATCTTTTTTGAAGGTTTTCTTTGTCAGTTTAATTAGCAATGCAATACAAATTTTACTTTTAATATCTTCTATGTTCAAAAATACGCTGTAAGTTATTGTTGATAGAAAAAAAATAATAATAATTAAAAGACTCTGAAAAAAGAGACTCTCAACAGACTCGGAGTCTTTCTGGTGAGCGATTCGCTACATGATGACTCGGAGGCAGAATTTCCAAGAACTCGAGCGTTAAGACTCGGAGTTGTAATTTTCAGAAACTCTGGTCAACTCTGATTACGATTTAGAATGTTATTATTCTTCTAGATAGAACGTAGAAATCTCAAAGAATCTACGTCTCATCTGCGTTTGATATCTTAACCAATCAGGATTGGTAAACAGCTCTCCTAACGGAGAAGTTTTGAGGAACTCTGAACAAAAATTTTTCGTAATCATCTTACCGCTATACCCACTGATTCCCATCTGGGTGTTTTAGTATCTACAAGCTTATATCATGAATCAAAATTTTTTATTCTTGTTGATTTTGTTTTCATTTAGAATTTTAAAAACTTTGTTCTTTGTTCTTGAAAATTGAAATCTTATTCTCGTTTTCTGTCCTTGTCAAGGCTGGAGACCAAAACGATTATTTCGTTCCGTTCCGCTCCGCTCCCAAAATTCAAAAACGCATTGATGTATCTATCCTAATCGTTCTTCTCTGTTGTTGGAATTAATTAGATTTGCTCTCTTTGATCTGATTTCTCCAACTATTTTAAAGATTTTGTTCTATTTTGTTCCTATCTTTACAAATAATTCAATTTTCAATGATACAGCGGTTAATCAAACCCTCATCAATAAATTCAACTTCGTACGAAATTATGCCGTTGAATCATGGACCTAATGTTGAATTTACTGAACTTTTTCTGAGTTTTTCCCGATTGATTTGTTCCCATTCGTTCTCAATTTTTTTATTTGATTTTTGTTTCGTTTCAAAAGTTTATCGTTCCTTCTCAAGTGAAGAGTGCTTTTAAAATCGTTTTGTTCTTTCCGTTTCGTTCCATTCTAATCGAAGAAATATCTGTTGAAATCCAAGAAAAAAAAGATAGAAAAGAATGGAAAATAGTTGTACTCGTTCTTGTTTTTTCTAATGAATTTTCAAGGTTCTTCAAAAATGGTAAAATTGCTTTCATTGATCTTGTTTTTGTTCTCATTCTTCAATTATTCAACTTTGCCGTTTGTTTACTTATTCTCTAAAATCGCATGTTCTTTACGTTTTTTGTTCGGGATTCTTTGTTGTCCTTCCATCCCTGTATAATACAATTTTCGAAAACACTTATTAAACTTTTCAATTTCAAATTGCCTCCGAGTAATTATTTCGCTGATAACTAGAGCTATTTGAAGCTGCTCGACATCGACAATGTTGCCACAATAGACTCACCAACCAATATTTACTCATCGAAATCGTAGAAAAATCCGAATTCGTAATAAATTAACAATACCGTACATAATTATAATAATGCAAAAGCCAATGATTCACTTGGTGAAACGTTGCCAATTCGGTGCAATTTTTCAGATAATGACTGTACGAACATTTTTTTCCGTTGTCTGCACGGTCGAGAACAAATCTGATAAATTTTCGAGAAGGGGAATACTTATTAATTTCATTTCGCGGAAAATCTATAAATATAACACGGTCAAAATACGCTAATAATCATCCTTTAGTTTGATTAATCGTCCGGCGGCAGCGAGAACGATGTGATGAGATCGATGCTTCTCGTAATTATTAGTAGTTTTCTGAATTCTGATGGCGCTGGCGGAGCATATAGGACGTCATGTTGCTCGTCATTGTTACAGAGCGGGATAAAATTGCTGTATTCTTGAAAAATGAATATTCTATTTATAAAACCTCTTATATACAGGTTGCATAATAATTTTTCGATTGAATCGTCTGTGGATCCTTCGTAAAGACCTACTCAAACATTATTAACCTAATTTTAATCTTTTAACGTTTGTACAATTGGATGTTTTTTTTTTTTGCTTGCTTGCTTGTAGGTCTCTAGGTACTTCATCTTCCATATTCGTTTCTAAACGTAATGAAAATATGTACATACGATTCAAAGGTAAACGCCAGACAGCGAAGTCTTAATGATAACAACCAGAAAAAAAAATCGCAATACAATACAAAATAGATGGTAATAAATTCCGATGATAAAACGTTCTATTTTTGAAGTTATCCGTTGCACTTTGATAATTGATACGTGCACAATACATTGCTGCGTAGCGCGTACATCGCGAAGTTATTTCAATATTTAAATTGAAGAGATAGACTTTATTCATTTTTTTTCACAATAGAGTCCATTCACACGTAAATATAATGAAATACGTTAATTTGACGTAGGTAAGTAAAGTGCGTGTATTTTTAGGTCTAAGAATACGAGTAAAAACAGTCTTATATGTATGTACTTGTAACAGAGCTAAAGTGATTTATTCAAGTACAAATATCTTTGTATTGATAACGTTAATTCTGCGACCCATTACGTACACATGTACTCGTATATTTTTGCTTTCAATTTTGCCACCATTGTCGGTGTTTTTTTGGCGCCATACATCGCCAAAATACGATATTTTGCAACGAAATCGAACGTGTTTGCTCGCGTTTGTTCTGTTCGCATAAATTTTTTTTTTCAACTTCTTTCACGAAAGAGGGAAAAAAAATGATAACAAACGTATGCTATTTTTATATCGATTCATCCATCCGTCCGTCGTAGTCGTTCGTTCGTTTGTTTACATACATACGCAAATTTCGTACGTATAGACTGTGCATGTTTCGTTATTTATAATTATACTACATTACTACATATCATACAATATATGTATAATACGAATAAGTATGTAAGTACGTTCTAACGACGAATTAAAATAATACACCACATTCGACCTTTCTCATTATCTCTGTGGCTGATACTCGTTGTACAGTTTGATATTTCAATGGGAATTTCTTTGTATTCATTAAATCGAAAGCGAATCGATATTAATGTAAAACCCAGTTCTATTCGGGTTTTCCGCTGTATAATATTTAAATCAGTTGGCGGAGAAATTTTTTTTTCTTCTTGAATCAGGATCCATATTTCAAAAATACTTTATTCAAGTGTACGCAGATAACATGAAATTATTCTCATAATACCAGTTTCTATTATCATCATCATTTCGTCTGAGCACACTTCTAAACGTGATGCAATTTTTGACTCATGATTGGCGCCTTGGCTTCAAGAGTATGACTAGTAAATTCTATGAGTCATCTTGTTAACATTGATCGAATACGACGACAACAACGTGTATTACTATCAAGTCTGTACTTCAATATGTACAATTAGAAGCATCGCGAAAGAACTGCCAGCAAATCGTACACGTACGAGTTGGTGCATCGAGCTTCGCCCATTTATCGTCGACATACTTTGTACTGTACGTATCAACGTCGGAGGTGATAAAAAGACTAAAAAATGTCATAAATTTTACTCCTACAATTACACAAGTACATCGTAAACCGACGCGACAGATATCTTAAAATTTTAGCAGTTTATGCAGAATAGCTTTCGACGATAAACAGGCCCAGCAAAAATAATGAAATAAAACAAAAATTTGAAAAAAAAAAAAAAATAACAAAAAAAAAGTGAAGAAAACACCTCGCATATCTGTCTATTTGTTCTCTTTACGACTTTTTTTTTTCCTTCTTCGAGATCTCGTAAAACGGGTAAAAAAATTTTTTCAATCCGATTTCACGATTTCAGGTACGAGAACATAATTTCAAACAATTTTACGACCACGCTGCGCAATCGCATCGCGAAAGCAAATATTAAATAATGCAGATTGGCGCCGCACCCTACCGCATCACATTCGCGAACGCGATAGCGGTAAATTTCACAGAAAATCTCCCCTCCTCTTCGGCCAAGCGTCATTTCCGCGCTGAAAAAATTTCACTTTCGTAATTTCGAGAATATAAAAAATTCAACGACGATAATAATGTGTTGTTTTTTTTTTTTCAACGTTGCATCGCTTCGTCGCATTCGTATCGCACTAATGACGATTATTTGATTTTACGAAATGAATTTTTTCACGTTCGTTGTCGGTGCTCTTTTCAAACACGTTGATGCGCTCGTGCGTCGACTGTCGATTCGAAGGATTTTTTGTTGATTAAATTTTTTTTTTCGCATAATACCGGATGCCCTATAATGGCTGACTTCTCTTTGGGATTTTCGTGAAAAAAAAACCTAAGTTGGTAACATTGAAAAAAAAAATGTTCGTTCAGAACTGCCAATTCATCATTCCGGAACTGTCAACCTATGGTTTTTTAGGCGGAATCCCACAGGGAGTTATTAATTATTGGGCACCTGCTAGAGTTACACGAATAACCGGTAAAACCGGTTATGACGAATGAAAACCGAATATTTAGATAACAATAACCGGTTATAATTCGAATGTTCTTCTGATTGGTGGTTTTTATCACCAGCCAATCAGGTGAAAGGAAACGAAAAGATTCACCCTAAGAAGGAGGGAATTTTTCTCACAACGTGTAGGTTGGTAGTTATGAATGGAGTAAAATAGGCGGTTATTGACTATTTTCAAATTGAAATATATAATTTTTTTTTCTCCACGTTTTATCCTGTTATCAATGCAAATTTAGGAAGCTACCGGCAACTAAACAAACTTACATGTTGTGAGAAAAATTCCCAAGGAGGGACTAGAATCAAACAAACACCCTTAAAAAGATCAAATCGGTCGTATCAAACAGGTAAAATTGTTCATGACAAAAGCTTTCAATTCTCAAGCTACGCGGTTAGCCAAATTGGGTAATCGTTTATTATCTGAATAGAAAATTCTTAGTTGGGAGACCATTAAGACCATTTTTAGGCGTGTCAAATGTCATTTTCATCTCCTTCTACCACTAAAATCATTTACTCGACCCAAAACCAAACAAAATCGCTCAAATTTACTTCAATACTTTACGAAAATCAAGTTGAAGCAGTAACGCACTCGGAGATTTTTTTAATTTTTATTCAGATCTTATAGGCATTAATGATCAATTGATCGATGATATCGATTAATCGAAAATTTGTAAAATTATGGTCATGATGCTAGACAATAGTGCGCTTAGTAACCAAGAGGGCTCATTAGTTACTTGAAAAATACTTCTTAGGCCAATCTAGATAAACTTTAAAATATACGAGATGTTATTGGCGGAAAGGAAGTATTATCTCGGTCAATAAGCACAGACTTCTGTGCTGGGCGAACATCTACAGTGACTTCTGCGAGTAACTAGAATTAGACAAATATCCGGTTTTCCAAATCAAATTTTCGATTCGGATAGTAACCGTTTACCCGGTTTGTCTATCCGGTTTGCTTGAGAATCGGAAGCTTTTATTATGAATAATTTTGCCCCTTTGACACGACCGATTTGACCTTTTCATTTTTCGTTCTTCATATGAATCTTTTTTTTTTCTTTTACCTGATTGGCTGGTGATAAAAACAACCAATCACAGGAATATTTTGATTATTACCGGATTCTATCCGGTTTTCCAAACGGTTTGTATTCGGGAACCAGTTGTTCAGAGTTCATTCCATATATTACAGTTTCATAAATAACCGGTTACCTGAATCCGATTTTCTATTCGGATTATAGACACTGAAACACGAAGATGTCGCACTGGAGGGCACAGACGTGAGAGGATTTGGTAAATAATTGCTGACATATTTTCTACTAGAGAGCGCTAATACTTGACTAGAAAATTTTTCCTGCACTGTGATTGGATGATTTCAACTGATCTCAACCAATGAAGATAGATAGTATTAAATTATCAAGTATAAAAATTGGGAAACGAAAAACTTTTGGTTTTGAAAATTTAAAGTTATTATATTTTATTAAAAATTGAAGTAATTTGTTCAAGGTTTATTTCAATCATTTAAAATTGAAAATAAATAATAAAATTCTTTGTAAGAAGACAAAAAAAAAGATGAAAAGCGTATAAAAACAAACTAAACAGTAAACACAGCATTATTAAGGCGAAATATTATTTTGTATCACTTTTTTAGGAATATTATTATTTTTTTTTAAAAGCAAAATCAACATTGAAGTAACTTCAATCAAATATCTAGATACATTTTGAACCTAATTTACAATTTCAAAGAATTTAACATCGAGATAACTTCAATCAAATTAACACTGAATATCTAGATACATTCGAAGGGCTGCTCTAAAAAACAACCATAGTCCAAAAATGAAAATTTTCAGGAAAGCAAAATAACGTTCTTTTGTTCGATATAGGATTTAAAATTATGCTCAAAGGGTATTAATCACTTTCAAAATTTTAAAAAAATTACAAATATAATCGGAATAATCACTCAATTTCCTTTACCAGCTGTAAAAATCGGGTGTGAAAAAGTAATGTATTGGACTATGGTTGTTTTTTTTTACAGAAAACAACAATCATTCCATGGACTGTTATTGTGTTTTATAAGCAAAAAGGGTACTGTTTAGTGCTAAAATAAA